>PNEQ01044060.1:0-29223 GCA_003012365.1 Medauroidea extradentata
TGTTAAAGGCCTGCTAGTTGTTAGACACAATTTCAAAGAATTTTCATGTTCTGATTTTTACCATTACATAAAAAAGAAACCAAAACTTTTGGATCAAATAGGTTCATCCCAAAAGTACAATAATTAGGTTATAGAATTAACGTTGAACGCTTTCTGTGACATTATATGATAGAAATTGACAAAATAAGGTTGATTTTTTATTGATTTTAGTTGTTTTTATGTGTATGATTTTGAAAACTTATAGATAAATATTGAAGCATTATAAATACATAAAATAATACAGTGTCCTCTTTTTTTCCTTGTTGTCCTACTTTTTAAACCATACATGTCCTCCTTTTCACCTCTGTGCATCTGGTCACCCTATGTATAAATCTGGTAGCAGTCTAGACTTCTCAGTCCTATACACACACTGGCCAAAGTCTAACATCCATTGGCTACTAACCGTAAAAGTTGGTGGTACCACGAATTATTTCTTATTTACTACTGGCTTGCAAAGGTGTATCAAAACAGCTGCCGTCTATTCACGGAAGTTACAGTGATATACAGGTTATTGGCGTTCATCCTGATGTACAATCAATACGCCAAATACTCGTACCTCTACTTGCTCGACTTCCCCAACCAGAAGAAGGTTATTGTACGTCTGTGATTGGCCAGTAGAACCACAAAGTAAGTGAGAGTTACAACAAACAACCAATCACAGACCACGAAGCAGAAGCCTATAACGCGTTGAAACCTAATGTTGCGAAAGTCTTCTCGGCACAAACTGTAGGTTTCAGTGATTGCAGGGCCGGTGTACGAGCGACCGCAGTTTGACGGTGTAGCTAGGGCCGTCGCCGTGCACGATCCGAGCGTGATCGTTAACGCCGCCAGCAATTTGCCACGCTCTTGTGGATGACGAACGTCCTGTAATTACACACTCGCGAGCATAATGCCGACCACACGGAGACAATAAGATAATTAACAATTTAATTTGTTATAATTTGATAGGCAACTGACAACAACTTTACTAAACAGGGCCTCGTGTGAGAATATTTCTCCATACAATGACAAGACCCCACAGAGGGAATTCGCAAAGCTTCTGCGGCAATACCGCACCTGTTGACACCTCGAAGTCTCTGTTTGGATAGAACTTTCGAAACTACACACGTCCACTTTATACTACAAAACAAGAGAGCGAAAATAATGATTATTTGGATATTCTAACGAAAATTAAATATCACAGTTTTATTATCGTTAATTATATTGTATGGCCCTTAACTTAACAGTAAGTGTTATGTAAATATTATAATTCCTCCTTTATTAAAGAAAAATACTGGACTATTAGGGTGGACATATCTGGTTTGAACGGAAACACAAATTTTGGCGTGATTTATAAAAGGAATACACAATTTTTTGATTAAATCTAACTGAACGAACCTGATATAGAAAGTATGTCTGACTCACTTCCGGATTTTTGTGTACGTGCCTGGTTTTGAACGTTTGCCTCTTATTTCCCTTCACCTGACAGGGGAACTTTCAAATGTATAGTTTAATTATTTCACTGATGTTTATGTAAATATTACTGGATAAAAAAATAACATCAAATATAAATTAAGCTAAAAGAAGGCAGTACAGAGGCGTCGCTTCTTTAACTGAGCTGATCGGAATATTGTTTTTGAGACAACGCACGTCTGCGAGTATCGGGTGGAGAAGGAAGACGCTGAGAATTAAATCATTCAAACATTGACCGCGAAGCAGAGCTGCAGAAGTTTACATAAGACATTGAAACAAATTGGAGCAAAATTTTTTCTCCAAAAATGAGTGGTTTTAGCGATACCTAGGAACAGGAAAATTTCGCATAAGATTAATATCAAAAGCATGTACATTTCTCCCTGAAGAATTTTGAGCCAATAAGAACTTGAGAGAAAACAAGGCTGCAATTCCATTTTATCAGTCTCTGGCTGAAACTTGCTAGTCAGTGGAGCTATTAGCATATCGTGTCTAAGAAAACACAGGGTAATGGATTATAACGTGCAGGAAATTTAACTCCCGAAATGTTCCAGCCCCTAGCGATACCACATGCATAACAAGCCTGTATTTAGTTTCTTCTTTGTTACTGGCTCAGCGATCTCTAGGAGGTGACAAACATGCCAAGGGAAATTGTGAATGTGACACGAGCCCGTAGTAGCTTAAATTCTAGCTGCTGCTCCAAAAATTGTGAATTTATCAGGTCTGTGCCAATTGCTATAGAAGATATTCAGTTGTCTGTATTCGATATAGATATTACTGCATGCCGTGTCTCTGAGGGCCGGGTAGTTGGATGGAAGCTGTGTCGAAACACCTTATGGACTAGCCTATGACTCACAAGCCGAGCGACTATGTGACGGGAATCCCGCCGAAACTACGTCAACTGCGCTTTTACCCTACGAGGTCGGCCTACGAGACTCAAGTCACGTCCGAAGCATGATTTAATTTTTTTATACCCCTGTAATGCGGTGAATCCCCGGAGTTTGGCCAGAGTATAAAAGCTCTGAATCAACAGATTGGAGAGAGTTCGCTATTGGTCATGCTAGAGGAAGATGCTATGCTTGTGAAGAGGCACATCTTGGTGGCGTCAGAGTTTACTGTGAGGCTGCAGGCACATACCTTCGGAGCAATATTGAGTGGAAACAAGAGGATTGCAGCTGTGGGTCGACGGACAACAAGATTGTGCGCGACGGGAATAGAACCGAAGACCTCAAGAGTGAATACAGTGGTGCACTCGAGGTGCTGCGCAGCACATGGTGAGTCGTCACCACTTCGGACTGTTAAGGTTGTACATTGTCACTATTTGATAGACTGTTGATTGGATATATGACTGAATATTTATTGTGATTAATTGATGGTAGACATTTTTTATGCTTCAATTGTCCACAAGAGCTTAGAGAATTGCCCACCTTTAAGTTTTTGCTAAACCTTGTAACAATATATACGATGCACTGAAATCCTGTCGAGAGAAATAGGCGGTAGTAAAGACAAGCAAATGATATTCTGCAAACAGCGCGACACGAAGACTTTGAAATCATCATGAGAAGAGACTATAAAATTTCGTGAGCTCAAAGCCTTTCACGTTAGAATTCATGGTCGTATTTATGCTCAGACTCAGACGATTTGTTAATTGGCTACTGCTACACTCAGTGGCAAGTTTCATCCAGTAATTGATAGCCTTGTTCGGTCTCAAGTTCTTCAGAAAGTGTGATGAAATATCAGACGTCAACGAAATGTAGCATAGCCATTTTTAGTAGAAGGCCGCGACCTTAGACCTGGCAACCCTGCACACAAGGGTCAGTGTAACATTTATTTTAGCTCTCCAAAGGCAATGACTGTACATTATTCGTTATTGAATCCTACATACCGGCGAATTAGGGGAAGCCACTGCCGTTGGCGAGACAAAATAAGTGTTAAAACGACCCTTCCTAGCAGGGTTGCCAGATCTAAGGCCGCGGTCATGTAATTAAGGTGGCTATGAATGTACACGTGTTCTGAAATCAATCTTCTTACAAAATTTCCTGTCCTTAATCATGAGTCAGAAATGCATGTCAGTGAATCCAGTGACATTTTCTTGTTTCTTCTAGTCAGAGATCGGGTATTTGAAGTGAAGAGAGGATGTTGCAGGACACAAGTAACTAAGTAGTAATGTCCCTCTCCTCGCCTGAGTGGTCTCTAATAAAGGCATGACGTCACACTCGCAGGAACAACTATAGGATGACCACAACCTTGAGTCACCGCCACGATCCACTCACTTGGCTCAACACTCAAATGTCAGTCTGACACTTACCATCGACCTGTGTCTCAGGCCAGCATCCGTCTGTCTTATGCTGGATTCACAATAGCACGACATACGCGATGCCAAGTGCGCGATGTGAATAAAACAATTTGTCGCCCAAACAGCGTCGAGGCTTCAGCGACATCAGCACGACAAAAATCGCAGACGTGATGCGAATTCCGAGTAGAACGTGTGTTTATTTTAGTAGCGTCGCGGGTGCGACAAAGCTGAGAAACGGAATTTAATTTTGAGTCCAAACCTTGGAGAAACTGGTGAGTTGGGGGTGAATTAAATTGCCTTATTTATTTTCAGTAGACGTTAGTAATAAGTATATACCTCAAAGATGTGCAATTTCATTTGGGAACATGCTAGAATTCCAACAACTATATATTTGTGTCATATTTGGCCTTTGACTTATTCCACGTCTCCTGAAAGTCTATGAGCCAATAATAACAACTTAACTAATACAGACACATACTTCACTTTAACAGCAAGCAGCCAATGAGCATATTTATGTTGTCTGCTTCGGTTCACATATATTCTTGCAGGCTAGCCTACACGTCCTGCGAATTATTCCTGTCCCTAGCGATAAGCAAATTATAACTTTCTTAAGCTAACGTGTAACTGTGATTTTATTTTCATATTTGGGAAAGCCAGCGGGTAGTTAAAATAGATTACAAATAAGCGAATATATATATATATATATATATATATATATATATATATATATATATATATATATATAAATTAATTCTATTTCCCTTGGTCTCGCCATTACGAGTGAACGGCTGGACCGATTTCACTATTTTTTGCTGTGTTTGTTATTGTCAGGAGAAGGTTCTTATTTTTAAAAAAGTTTCTAAAATTGCGCGAAAAATAAGAAAATTTAAGAATACTTCTTTAAGAATACTTAACAACCATATAATGTTATTTCTAATTTAACCTTAGCGCTTTGGACAATATAAACATTTGACAAAGACGATGTAAAAAATCTGAATATCGTTTAAAACAAATGCTTCGATCGGAGTTATTTTACTGATAAAAAATAAATAAAGAAAACTGAATTTCTTAGTGTACATCATGGTTAGTTCAGACCCATTACGCCTTGAGGATGCTATAATTTCGTCAAATGTTAAACAAATACGAACGTTGTTTTTCATAATTTTGTCTACATGCTTCCTGTCCTAACGATGGCTATTGAAATCGAATTGTTATAATTAATAAAAAAAGTATGTTTATTATTCTAATGCTTTATGATATACAATATTCTTAGTATATAAATAGTTTTGTTGGTATTCCGACACGGGAACAGACGACATATAACTGGCGATAAGATAAACATGGATTTTAAAGATTGATGCCACAAACACTTAACGACTGCCCTTGAAATTTATTTATCGACATTAATTATAACAATTCGATTTAAATAACCATCGTTAAGACAGGACAACGTCTGTCGGGTCAGCTAGTGTGTGTATATATATATATATATATATATATATATATATATATATATATATATATATATATATATAGAAAGTCTGTAAACATCTATGCTATGGCTGTCGTATTACAGATTATTGTTTGGAAAAACTGGAATTTTCAGTGTCGCACCGCGCTTTTCGCGTCGCGTCCGTCAGGTATTGTAGTTCCAGCATTACAGCAAGTATCTTGGCTATGTTCTCGTCGCTGATATATGCACATACACTCTGTTCCACATAACTAGCGCTCACAAGTACTCGCATTTTCTTTCTGATACAAGCTATATATCAAACAAATGTAGTTTTCTGTCACCTCGCAGTTTACCTCAGACATGTCATTTACTCGACCGCCGAGCCAATAATAAAGAGGTAAATAAATGCAGGTGCACTTATGTTTAGAATCTGTAGTTTTCACAGTAATACTTTCACACCACTTTGTTTCAATGCGCTACGAACACATCTGCCAATTATATTATGTTATTAACTCTTAGTCTTTTAAGGTTCTATCAGCTAATCACAGACGTGTGGTAGTGCAGTGATATTGTTCTGATTGGCACAGTTAATGTTAGTTCTACTACAGGTTAGAAAGAAAATATGTTTTCTTATGGGAGAGTTTGGCCCAGGGAAAAATTTCTGCCGCTAGTTTCGCTGCATTCGCTAAGGAACCAGAAAAATACGAAACTGTAGTAAAATTAAGTTTAAATAGGCTTGGAAATTATGGAAATCGTTTAAGTTCATTTTAAAGTGAAAAGAAATCAATCTCGCGTTTTTAATTGTCAACTTAGTGTAATAGACTAAATAAGTATTTTGGGCATACGCCATACAGACAAGTAAGCAAACAAAAGGACTTTGTTTACTTGTATGATTGTATGTATTCTCTGGTGTTCTGTGACATATATTTTGCAACAAGGGTGTATGCCCAAAGTACTTCTTTACTTTGTAACTTGCCCCCATTGCAAGAATCATTCAAAAATAACAACTTAATGTTCCTTAAAATTCAGCTCTGTGATTGGCCAGTTTGCATCCATCAGCGATACCAGCGCTCAAGCGGCAGACATTGTCCCTGTGACAATCTTCTAACATTGATATTTGTAACCTGTAGTAGAATTAACCTTGGCGCAGTCAAACAAGTGAACATCTACACAAATATACGGTGTCAGTAATCACGAAGCATAGCTGTAGTTATATAGGCATTGAAACAAAGTTGTGCAACAATTAGAGGAACGTCAATTTCACGGATTCATCTGGCAGCAACCTAGACTTGTCAGTCCTATACATCCATTGGCCACAATCCATTATATATTGGCTTATAACCGTACAATCAGGTAGCAAGCGATAGCACCTCGCATTATTTCCTTATTTACTACTGGCTTGCAGTAGTCAAACGCGTATCGTAACAGCCGCCAGCAAGTCACAGACATGACAATGAAGTATACATAATTGACGTTCAACCTGACCTGGGATGTATCTGCGAAATTTACGTACCTCTAATGATAATCTTTTCTTGAAAATCATTAGACATTTTAATGAACCATAGCTTCAGTCGCATCACTGGATTAATCTTCATATTAGTCTTTGACGACTGGCAGTGAATATGGCTCCTCTGGTTGGCACTACTTGGAAGACGCTTGTACCATGTCTACAATTCCTGAGGAATTAGGTCACGCGTCTACGAACGCAGAACAGCCTTGTTATATAATTTGGATGTTCGCACGAATACGGTGGGTAGTTTTTCAGACATAACAATTTGAAAAAGCTTTTTTTTTTTTTTAGCCATTTTGAGGAGCTGCGAAATGACTCTTCTAATCGACGTGATGGTTTCAAACGAGTTTTCAGTCATCGCTTGGAGTGTATTGTCTTTTGATACATAGACACATTGGGCGTATGTGGAATAGTTTCTAAAAAAAACGGTATTACGGACACGCTGCAACGCATTTGAAGCGCGTGTTAGGCGAGGACCTTAAGTAACGATTTAGCGGGTTAGTTGCCCGCTCGAGAAATAAGAGCCAGGTGGAAACTTGTCGAGATCGAGTGACCGGCATGCAGTGCGATCAATATTAATGTCGCGGCTGGTGTGCGGTTGGCATGCTGATAGGACGAACAAGAGTACAACATGGCGACCTAGGAGCTGGTACAGTGGGCGATATCTGCCAGTAAATTACAAGCCCGCACTTACCAGCTGTCTGTTTCCAGTACAGCAGGTTTCCAACACTGCACTCTGCCTGTCAGCACACAACCTTCCTACAACCATGCATATTAATACAATTCTAGTGCAGTTTATATAAATATATAATCTGTTCTTACGACTATCTTGGAACACTGTCAATGTTTCATGTCCTTCTATAGTATATCGATACTGATGTTTAACACGTCCACTTCTGCTATATACAAATGTGCGAGTGTTTCAGTACGAGGTCAGGTGGAATAAATTAGCAAACAACTTTCAGCTCAAGGTAGGCTTCAAACACGTGTACACATCAGTATATTTACAACTGTACCTTATTTGTTACAGACATGCTTTAGATGAATCAGTACAAATAAGAAACCAGTTGTGAAATGAAGAACGTATGTCGTATCTGGTGCGAGGTAAAAATGGCTGTTAAGGCGACTGCCTGGTGAAGGGTGTGTTTGTGTTTGTGTGGCGAGAATCTATGAGACGTTAAGACCACTGCCGGCCGCCACATGCATTGTGATGTCGCCTCTATGCCCGGAGTTGTAAACACAGCCGCAGTGTTCCCGCTGTAACGTGTTTACTGTGGGACACTGGGCGGTGACCCTATCATGCTATTGAACGCCTCACTGTAGCAGCTCTGTTACAATCTTGAGAAACAACCGCGTGAAGAAGCCGGTTTGTAGCTAACTTTGAGGGTTTTAAAACAATGGTTGTGTTACCACCTTGATCGGCGCGAGTCATCAAAGAACGTGTTAGTTTTGTGTGACGGTCCGTATGTATGTTGTATTCGCGAGATTAATTTTTTAAATCTTAAAAGGGAGCAGGCATCAGGTTTCACACCAGTGTTATGATTAGAACCAGTGATTTTTGGTGAAAAGGATTCTGCAACAAGTTGTTTCAATGTCTTACGTGCACACCTGCAACTCTGGCTCATGGTTATTGGCAGAATAAAATAGGGCAGAGGCGTGGCTCATTTGACTGCACCAACCAGAACAATGTTACCACGGCACCACACGTCCGTGATTTGCTGGCAGGACCCTGAGACTCCGAGGGTTAAAAACTTTCAATCTCTGACCATGAAGCAGAGGAACAGGAAATCACTAGGAACCCCTGTTTTTCGCGAAAAGAATTTTGCCCCACTTTGTTTCGTTGCCTTACGTGCACATCTGCAGTTCTGCTTCGTGGCCAATGATTGGATATTGTAACTGTCTCGAGGCTTGGGATTCTACCAGAAAATCACAGACGTGTGGTGTAGCAGGGACGTTATTGTAATTGGCTCAGTCAAATGATACACAAAGACGCACTACCAATAACCACGAAGCAGAACTGCAGATGTGCACGCAAGTTACTGAAACAAATTGTTGCTGAATTCTTTTCACCAAAAACCCCTGACTCTGGTTATGATGGTTCCTAACAAACATAATGGAGGACTCCTCTCCCAGTCCTGGACAATGTGCCAATCACGTGTCACCGTCAGTAATTACCTCGCTGTCGACAAAAGAGACCACTTATATTACGTCACCGTGCTGGTTCCTCTAGAGAGGGCAACGTATCGCGGGAAACTTCATTGTTTGTTAGGTTTCAATATACTTTCAGCATCTTACCAGCTTTATTTATGCTACTGACTTACGTCTGTACGCGAAACTGTTGTCCTAATTGACAGGGCCGATGACAACTCTGCTTATGTAATTTCTGCTACATGTGATGTGAGGCAAATATGACGTATCGGACAGTTTTCTTACAATCAGACATGTTGCAACAAAATGCATTGTTTTTACGGTTAAGTAGATTTAAGACATTTTTGCGATAGATCACCATCCCTACTCATCCGAATCGACACACTTTAATGCCGATGGCTAGTGATGATGGTTGGTTAGAAATTATGGTTAGAAATTGTAGTTATAGATGATGCTTAGAGGTACGTCAATTTCGCGGATTCATTTGGCTGCAGCCTAGACTTGTCAGTCCTATACACCCACTGGCCACAATCGATTATCTATTGGCTTATAACCGTACAAGCAGGTAGCAAGCGATAGCATTTCGCATTATTTTCTTATTTACTACTGGCTTGCTGTAGTCAAACGCGTATCGTAACAGCTGCCAGCAAGTCACAGACATGACAATGAAGTATATATAATTGGCGTTCAACCTGACCTGGAATGTATCTGCGAAATTTACGTACCTCTAATGATGCTATTCTGCGAAAATATTTTGTGCCAACGTAGTCTTGAAAAGGCTGTAGCTTCTTGCATATGAATGATTGAGTGATATACGAGGGTTATATATTTTTCAACCTCCGATCGGCTGTAATAAATAAATGGGAATGAATTAGGAAATTATTTTAACGTCAAAAGAAACTTACATCTTGACACCGTGCAGATTGAGGCACATTTGTCATACCTATGCACCGCTTGCCGATACCCTCCTTACAGTCCGGATCTGGCACCGAGTGACTTCCACCTTGTACCCACGTTGAACAAGTGGCTTGGTGAACGACGCTTCAACGCCCATGATGAACTGCAGGACACTGTTAAAACATGACTGAATAGGCAGGAGGCATCATTCTTTGCTGAGGATATCGACAAGCTGGTATCACATGCCATACATTATATGCAAGTCTGTTCTCTTCTATCTTGCCTCGCTTCTACGAAACATTCATTCAGGTGTGACACCAATCATATAATGGCGTTATATTAAACATAAACGTGTGCTGGACGCGATTACATCTTTTCAAAGAACCTACATCAGGACGTTCATACCTAATAAGTAGATACTGGAACATTTCGTGAATTCAATGACCTACATGTTAGAATGCACTGCACTGTGCATAGTCAAGCTTGAACCATTTGTCAACTAGCTGCTACTCAGTGGAACAACAGACAATGAACTAATAGACAAGGCTTGAATATGTATAGTACAATGGATTCCAGCCTGCAGGTAATTGAATTCGCGATATTTTCCCGTCCCTACCAACAAGAACCGTGCAAACACATATTTTCACCATCTTCAGTCACGAGAAAACCCTTTTTTTTTAATAAAATAATGGAGGACATCAAATGCATAACATTATTTGAAGGTATTGGTATTCTAAATAAGCCATCGCTCACGGTTGTTCAGCTGTTGCCGTAAAACCTGTATCTAACGAAGCTCTTCAAAAGTGATAAACTATTTACTATACTGTCAGTACGTATTACAATTTTATAAGCTTTTATCAAGTCAGTAGGGTAATATTACTGCAAAAAAAGAGCCACAAAATTTTTACACAAATTAATGAGTGTTGTTTACTCGAGATTAAATATTGTCGTTTATTGCCATATAAACGTAAACATATTGCTATATTAGCTAACCATATTGGTCCATATCATACAACATTGTTGTTAACGGTCTTACTGTATAGAGTTATGAAAATTTAGGAAATTTAATTTTCTGGTTCATGGTTATATAATTTAAATTTAATGAAATAATAATTATAGAGATACATTTAACCTTGATCGAAGTGTCAGGTCATTTGACTTTTCGGTAGTCTCGAAGTAAAGTATAATAATATGTTTAAATAACAGTTTGCAGTTTCATGACACAATATTTGATGTTCAGATACGCATAATCAGTAGCAGGATATTTTCGCGTCGAGTGTTTTACACGCACAACTCAGAGAAAGCGTATTATAAACTGTGAGATGTTGTTGTTCTACCCGCTAATCACAGACGTGTTGTGTTGAAGTAACCTAGTTCTGATTGGCGTAGTCGAATGAGAGACGTCTAGGCACGGCGATACGCTGCCAATAACCACGAAGCACAGCTGTATGTTAATGTAAGGCACTGGAACGAGCTGATGGAAACATATCTCACGCGAACATTTCTGGTACCTATTCGTAAGTGTGTTTAAAAAAGTTGATGGTTTGGCCATTTATGACAGTTACTAATATTAAGTCTAAAAACCATAAAAATATTCCAAACACAGAAGGGAACAAATTTCATCCGAACAACTTAAGGGAGATAATTTTCTCGATATAGTAGTTTTAAGCTTGTGGCCATGTAACTAAGTTTTATAATTACATAAACATTTAGAGCCTATCATGACATTCATCAGCTACTTGAAGTTTTTTTTTTTTTTGTAATTTTAAGTGTACTAACTGTGATCTATAATTTCTGATGCGAGAAAGACTGCTATAAACAAATAATTTATTAATCTTTAATTACAGTATAACAGATTACAACAGTGATGATAAATATTTAAGTTTGATATTTAAGTAACGGTTAAGACATTCTATAATGCATTACTGGACTTTCTTTTTTATGAATAAACATGATAATGTTGTTACGAAATAATGTAACTAAATGTAAAATCTTAAAAGAGTACATGGTATATAATTCATTGCTCAAAGGATCAGTTCAGAATTGCAGGTTTCTCAAAGCCAATTTGCAAAAAAAAAAAATAGTTTTTGCCAACTTTCTGTGCAAAAATTTGTCTCGATTAACGTATTACTCAAGAACAATCTCTGGCGCCGAAATCTCTTACATTTAATTGCGGCGCAAGAGATCCCGCTTAACAATTTCATTATTCCGGGTTAATGTTCGCTCGTAAAGTTGGCAAATATAATCATCAAGGATTGTTGTTTTGAAGTTTTTCTATATTGACTTTCTAAATGTGTATATCTCAGTAGAAGAATTTAGCGCTTATTTATCTGCCACGCTCTCTTCAGGAAACCACCTCCTCAAGAACTGTGCGAGTTTAGCAGAGCCACATCGGCAACATCGCAGACTTGTCTCAGCGGGCAACATCGCAATCCCCCCCTTCCATATTCTGTAGCCTCGTGTGACCGTCGAGAGAATGTCACTCTAACCAGCAGTCGTCAACCTGGACTGACTAGTTTACCGACCGTTCAAGAAGATATCATAAATCCGCCAACATGTTCTCCGTCCAGCTATGTTCGCGAAACAGAAAGGAAGAGTTCCAGAAGGGGAAGCCAGGTTTCATATGAGACGACGTATGAAGCTACATAATCCGCAATAAAAAGAAATAAAAGAGCTAGAGGAGTGTGTGAAAGAGATGGTTGTGGGAAGTGTAGCTTGAAGGAAGTAGGGAGCCACAATTGTCCATTCTTGCCACGGGATAAGTTGTCTTCCTCAAAGAGTGCATCTCGTCTGACCAGTTCCTCGTCTATACCGTATGCATTTATTTCTTAACTGCATCACACTGCAGCGAGCGTCTTTGTATCCTCCAGTTGCATCTTCGTGTGAGAATTCGCGCCGTAACTCGAGTCATAAGTTGCCCCTGCCTGCATTCATTTTGCCCGTTGGGAATGGAATATTCAAACAAGCACACAAACGGTGTAAATAAACTGCAGAACGTGCTGTGACCCGTGCAAAGGTGTGGCAAGCTGGCACGTTGCCTGCACACCGTATTTTTTCAATGATTTGTTGTTTTTAATACTTGTGCGTGTGACAAATACCGCGCATTTGCGAGTTCTTATCCGCAACGACGCGAAACTGAAGGGGGGGGGGGGAACGGTGATTTACAACCCAGTTCGAAGTGGAATACTGAAATATTTCCGCATATCGACTTTCATTCTGACTCGGTATTTATACTCCAGGTGACTTCAACAGGCATGCCAACTCCCCGGCTGTATTTCACCCTGCGTGCTGAAGAAGGAACTATAAAAGATAATCCCCCCGGCATGTTGGCAGCCTTGTTGCAGGTCTGCTGGCAGGGTCGCCAACCACTCGTGGGAGGAATGCACGTGTATTTCACAAGATAGGGTTTCCCTTGACGTGTATATCTTCTGAGAACAAGTTACAGACGGTCTGCGCTACTTCTCGAACTACTATGCAAGCTTTTATGACGGCGTCATAGTTCACTAAGTTGAAACGTTGTACCTACCACCATGTACACAGATTGTGGCGTATAAAACTGACATACTTGGTACGCGATAAACTAAACTCTTTTGAAATCAACATTTGAAAATAATATTCTCTATATGTTACTGTGGCAATGGTTACTTCACTTCTTGCACGGTTGGTAGCCAATTATCTAGTAAAGAATAAAATATTTTCACATTAGAATGTACCAAACCTGAATTTCCTCTCAAATTTAATACATTTATTTACATTCAATATTTTATAGTAACAATACAGTGTTTGTACCAACTACGTAATTAAACTTAAGTTAAAATATATATGGCAATATTTATCCATTCGTTTGCACCCTTCTTTACGGTAGCCTACAATTGGGGACCTGAATTCCAAATCATGCTAACTGCAGAATTAGCAAAACAAGATAAAATATTTATTGCGTGCACTTATTTCTATCCAAAATATGTTATTAATCACAGCCAAATTATTATATTTTGATTAGTAATCAATTAAAGATAGATATAAATACACACGAAAATATAACACCTTTTACTGATATTTCTTACAGATTGGAGTTAGCATGGTTTGATCGCGTCATAATGTTGTCCAGCAGAAGCACAGAGACTGCAATTTGAGGACGAATAAATCTGTGAAGTAGGTGCATCGATATTTTACTGTTGTGGTTGGATCCAGTGTGTGCCCAATGTCCTCGTAACTGAGAATTTGTAAACAAATCCTTAAACGAGGATCGCCGAAGTTTACAGCATCCTTCAACCAACTTATGGGGAAAATAATACATGCTACAATGAAATAATAATGAATTGAAATAATGTATCTAAATTATGCGTATCGTTATCAAATATTGTTTTATTTAGTATGTTAAAAGTTAAATATAGTCATTAACTATATAATTAACATGGCAAATCTGAAACGTTTTTCTTCATCACCCATTGTTAGATATAATGGTTAGAGACACTGGAAAATCGTGAAAATGTTTAGAATAGTCTCCAATAAACTATATTATATTAACAGTGACACGTGTGAACAGTTTTGGGACAAATCACACAAGCTGTGTGTTCAAGCTGTGCAGTTCTAACTGGGCCTGTTGTACAGAGAAACAATGCTATAAATAAACGATAGCCAATGTTGATACAAAACATTCAGTGTTATATACATCACGTTGGAGCCTAGCAAACTGTCAACTATTCCCACGATTTTCCAGTGTCTCTAATGATGGTATATCGGGAAAAATTTTTGCGTCAACATACAATTGAAAACTCTGTGGATTCTTCCTAAATGTATGATTGGGTGTTATACGTCTGACACAACATAGCTGTCTGCAGACCGATAATAGACATCGAATATTACAATAGCGTGATTCTTATTGGATTAGTTAAATACAACAATAGCTTAAATTACAAGCGAAAACCAGTCATCCTTTCATAAGCTGAACGTACGTTAAATCCTAGAAAATTATCCAGTTTTCCCGCGATAAACCATTATCTCTATCCATTGTTGATCCGCTTAAACTGTTTGTTCATAAATTTCTCACGTGCGATGCAAACTACATATTTTACTAATTTGGCAATTTTGCATTACATTGATTTTTTAAGACCAAATGTTGTGTTTGTTCTACAGCTTCTGTATACAAATAAGCAATTCCCCAGATAACATATAATAATAATAATAATACACAAAGAAAAAACAAAAATCATTCAATTCAAAAGTAAAATGCAGCGGCACCAATGAAGTTAAGGTTCTCGGTGTTTAACCTGGTAGATAGGACTCTCTCCTATTTATTAGTTCGTTCTCTTTCCAGACGCAGTGAGATTTTGAACAGTTGCAGTTGAAGCCAGTTTACAGAGACAAGAAAGACACAGCAATGTTGGGTATAGTCTGTTCACTGTAAACTGAGCACTCAGCAGAACTTGTAATAATTACAAATATGTTTTATTGGGCGAATAAATGTTCGGTTTTGAGAGCGTTGAAACGTTTACTCTGGTTGTTAGTTACATGATAGTCTTCATATTAAACATACCGGTAGTAAATATGAATGCATACCAGCAGAAAGAAAACTTTATGTAGTGCTCACTTGACCGTGAACGGGCTGTAGTTATTCCAGTGGCGCGATGGCAGATAACCATCTGAGGGGCGAACTTGGCGAGAATAAAACTTGTGCAGAGATTGAGTAACAAGGTAGCTGGTGGAGTCACGGCATACTTGATGTTCTGAATGAGTTAGGCACTCAATGACGCGGCAGTGCAGGAGTGTACTCTGGCTAGTGCACACTTGTAGCTCCTGGTGACACCTCCTCTCTACTTCGTGAGCAGTGAGTAACAAGATTACTGGTGGAGTCACGGCATACTTGATGCTCTGAATGATTCAACCTCTCAATGACGCGGCAGTGCAGGAGTGTACTCTGGCTAGTGCACACTTGTAGCTTCTCGTGATACCTCCTCTCTACTTCGTGCACATGTTACACAGGAGTGTAACACATGGTCACAGAATATTTAGGAATACAGAAGTGAAATAGCCGGTAGGAAGACGAACTCAGTCACACACGCCAGCAAATTGGCTTCCCTGGCCAGCAACATGACGGACAAGTCAACGGCCAATCAGCGTAAGGTGGCTGCCCTGCTAGCCGGCAGCCGGGCCAATAGGAAACCTGCCGTAACATACAGGAGCCAAACATACACGGGGCTGGTATCAACAATCTTGGGCAACCAATAAGAGGTGAAGCTCGCCAGTATCAAAAGAACCGCCACGTCATTTCACGTCTGCATTACTATCTGGTCTGTGACACGGCCCGCACTGCACTATGAGGAGGTATCGGTTAGAGATCTGAAAAATTAGTGTTTTCATTTGGGCACAAGTTATAATTCCATCAACTGTAAGTTTACGTCATTTTCGCAATTGGCTTTTGATTTGTTTGACATCTCCTGGAAGCCTCTAAGCCAATAATAGTAATGTAACTAATACACACTTATATCTAGGGACAGAAATTTTCACAAAAAGAACTTTACCCACCAACTCCCATCGTCTTTGGGTTCTATCCGCAAATCACAAGCGTGTGGGGTCGCAGTTAACCTTGTTATGATTGGTAGAGTCCAATAAGTGACTCATCTGTACAAAGACGCGCAGCCAATAATCATGAAGTTGAGCTGAAGATGTGCACGTGAGGCACTGAAACAAAGTGGGACAAAATTATTTTCGAGAAAAATTTCCTGTCCCTGCTTAGATAACTTTAACAGCAAGCAGCTAACGAGCATCTGCTGTCTACTTCAGTTCACATATATTCTTGCAGGCTAGTCTACAGGTCAGTGAACTCGGGAAGTTTTCAGGTCTCTAGTGTCGGTAGACAGACGAGACAGGAACAATGCACGTGTTCTGACTTATACAATAGCTTCCAAGTGTACATGTATACTGAGCAGACAACAGCGGCTCATTGGTCACTTGCTGACATAAAGCTTGACATTAATGAGCCGGCAATAATTACTTCTTTAATATTGGTTCGATGCATTCTAAGAGGCGTCAAATTAGTCTAGGGAAAGTTGCGAATGTGTCAGAAAGTACAGTTGTTTGAATTATAACTTGTGCCCAAAAGGAAATTCAACTGCTCTCATCATTCTGTCTCCGAGGTACTAAATATCGTCTCAAAAAATTAGTACGGAATTGTTTTCGTTTTGTTTCTCGAATGATTCACACCTTGGTGTTCCGACCAGCTGTGTCTCAGCCTGAAGCCGGGGATAGATCGCAGTTCCCGTAACGTTGCATTTTTTCGTTGTTTTTTACTTGTGTTGTGTTGGCTATTGAATTTTGTTTGTTGTCCACTGCTCACTGTTTTTGTCTATTTCCATATATATATTTTTTTCATATTAGGAATCTGGTTCTATATTTTTGTCTGGGTGTTGTGTCGATATTCGACTGAATTATATCTCTAGAATTCTTTGTTGTCTTACATAATAATTAATAAAAAAGTAAAAAAGAAAAATTAAACTGACAGATTTCTTCTGGGATTTTTTGTGTTTTATGTAGTTTTTTGTTCTTTTTCTGTTTTGGTACTTTGTCATTCAACACAAGTTTGATCAGAAAAACATGGGCAATGGCGTATGTCCACAAACCAATAAATTTTAATTGTAAACTCGCGTTGCAACGAACATTAAAAGATCTCAGAATTGCAGATGTTCACATACGGCACTGAAACAAACAGGGGAACAATTCTTTTCCCAAAATGTTCACAGCCGTAGTTACGTGCGAAAGCTATTATCGACGCTCCCCTCGAACACGTCCCCAGTTTTTAAGAGCAGTAGGATGTGCCGCCGCTTCATATTGCCGCACGGGTCACGCAACCCCTTTGCCACCCCCTTAGATCCGGCCCTGATTTTTAGGCACGAAAATCATGAAGCAGGTGACTATAATATCACGTCATAAAGTTAGAATGTCGCCAACGAATGTACCGTATGCACTGAAAAAAAAATGTAGGAAGTCTTTCCTGAAAAATTGCTGTGTAGTAAACACAAGCCAGATTTTGGTGTACACAATATTTGAGTGGCGACAGAAAAATGATTCTGCGGTGGCCAAAAAATAAGCTTTTCGGGGTAAATAAGCACAAAATGTTTTGTAGTTATCAAGTGTAGGAGAGTTGTGGGTGAGAATGTTACACGCCAACTAGAGGATAGTGTGAGAAGTGATGCGCGTGCTGAGTCGCCCATTCAGCTTCCACACTTCTAGGACTGGAACGTGCAAAGTACTTCCGCCCATGCGGCCACCATGAAGGAAGAGTTATTTTGGACTGAATCCCACGTCGCATAGTGACGAGAGGACTGTGTTGCTGCAAGTGAGAGAGGCCGGACCAAGGAGAGGCACCACTGGGGTGTTGGGAGGGGGGAGGGGGCAGCAGCCGCGGTGCTGGCGGTCGTGACTTCGACTCCCGGAGACCAGGAGGCCATCATCGTCCAGGAATGTGCCGGGCCTGGAGGGGGCAGTGGACCACATGGAATGCGCGTGCACTCCCGGCTTGAAAACATCTGCCAACCGACATACTAGCACGACTCTCCTGTCTTAGAATCGACACTCTTAGTTAAGAGAGGTTCTCAAGAGGAAGACAGGCGCCGGTTGTGTATATTGTACATAGAGATGAAGAGGCAAGTAATGGACACGCAACATACATACTCGGCCTATCGCGGTCGTTATAGTCCAGTAGCACTGCAATTATGTATGTAACGATACGTTATTATTAGAGATGGTGACATTTCGCGAATTCAATGACCTACATGTTACAATCAAATATCATGTGCATACTCTAGTACCGGCCATTTGTCCACTAGCTGCTACTCAGCGGAACAACAGACAATTAAAGAATAGACAGGGCTTGAGTATGTATAGGATATATGATTCTAACATGCAGGTAATTGAATTCGCGAAATTTCACCATCTCTAGTTATTATTACACGTGTCAAAAGTCACAGAATTAAACTGCAGATGCAATAATGCATTTTTTCTACTTTACCATCAGGAGTCTAAGCGCCAATGCACTAAGAATGTAATTTTTAGCCATTTCCATTATTGATAGATACGATGGTATATCGCGAAAATTTTTATGCCAACATACCCTTGAAAACACTTCAGTTTCTCGCAACATGTACGATTGAGTAACATACAACATAGTTGTCTGCAGACCAATAACAGACATAAAATATTACAAGAGCAGGATTCTTATTGACTGTGTCAAATAGAGTATCAGCTCCACTTAGATGCGAAAGCCAGTAATCTTACGGTATGCTGAATATACGTTGAAATGTAGCAAACAATCAAGTTTTCCCGCCGTTAACCATAATCTATAATTGTAGATATACTATAAGACTAACGTAAAAAGTGGCGTCTACAGATACCACTTTGATACCTTTCCTGGATAGAAACTAGGTTTCCAGAACAGATATTTACGGACATGTGCATATACGCACAAAAATCTAACTACAAAAAAATTATATCCTTTAGAATTGCTGTAAATACACAGAGATCGGGAAATTTTGCGAATTCATTTGACGAGAAGTTAAGAATTCAAACCCTTGTTCTATTCAGAAAGTTGAACAATTCGGTCCCTGTTTGTTGAAACTAGTCCTTGAGAACTCTTAGAGAATATCATACCTGCATGAAAGCTCTTACTGATTCCAGTGTTGTCTAATTGAGGCGTGGCTTGTAAATAGAGAAGTGAAAATCTCGCGGTAATATTGGGCGACAGGCTAGAATCCACGGAGTTATCACTAGCGACGACGGCAGTGCAATCAGGTCAGGGGTTGCACAAGACAAGGGCCTCAGCGATTCTCCCCACCGGCACTGAAGTGTGACAATATAATGTAATGTATCGGGGGAATAGTGGTCTGTCTTCTACAAGCCTTCCAGCCGTCACCAGCTCGCCAGGATGGTCCTGGGTCGAGACCCACGACGTGCCGCCGTCCGTCGATAGCAGTCACAATCACCACCAGCCTCCGGCATCATGCTAACGGTGAGGTCTAAGGTGTCCAAAGAGCCACTCATCATAGAGTAGAACATTAATGTAATTATCTAAACATAATAAAAACATAATACCCAAGCTCCTCAAAACTGCTAAAAATTGCTTTTTTGCGTTGCTGTAGCTGAGATAATATCGATCGTAATCGTAAAACTGAGCTACAGAAACCTGCATTCGGCTTTACCACAAACTTTCCACAAATAATACAACAGGATGATCGTTTGAAGTCGCGTTGAAAAACACATTGTAGGAAAACACTGAGCACTAGTCAAGACCTTCGCATGTAGAGGCGATGAGGTGTTGGAAGGGACGTGCGTGTTATGTTCAACTTATTGCCTTTCCCGTTCCCGTGCCTCAAATATAGAGAGAAAGCTACGGTCCGGAGCAGACCTGGTGAGTCTGTCAGGGGTTGGATAGGCCCCGAGTGAAGCCAAGAGGCGGGTGAGCTGAGGATCTCAGTGGCGGGAGCATGATAGTAGGACATATCCTTGGATATGTGGCCTTGAGCTCTCTCGCTAGCCTGTGCTACTACCTTGTAATGTGGTTGGAGACGTAGTTCACAACTTCACCAAGGTGTTGCGTGGTTCCAACTGTCTGTTAGCTGAAGTCCTCTGTGTGGTGGGACGTCATATCTCCCCACGTCAATGGCTGCCGGGTGCCAGTGCGACCTCATGGCTAGGACCCGGTAGTTTTCGCGAAAAGATTTTTGCCCCACTTTGTTTCAGTGTCTTACGTGCACACCTGCAGCTCAACTTCATGATTGTTTACAGAGTGTTTTTGTGCAAAGTCGTTATTCATTAGACTGTGCCAATCAGAACATGGATAACTATGACACAACACGTCTGTGATTTGCGGGTTTAACCTCCACACGATGGGTGTTACGGCATCCAATCACTGACCACAAAGCCGAGATGCAGGTGCGCACGTAAGGCACTGAAACAAAGTGCTGCAAAAATATTTTCGCGAGAACTACCGGGTCCTAGCGATAACCTGTCATCTTCTGGTAAACTGAAAGTGCATTGAAACCCAGTAAATAGTCAAGTTTTCCCGCGATAAACCATCCTCTCTAACCATCATATCTAACTATACTCCCTCAGTGACTAGAGTTGCATTTTCAGTTTCTGTATATGTTGGTCTCTATACGAGCGAGAACTAGCAGTTGTGCCACATTATTGCTAGTTAGGAGGCATCTGTTTATAAATCATGTAGTTATCCCAGCCAGCTACGTCAAACTGAAGAGAAAGCATTTTCACGTGTGTTTCTCAGAACCCAACCAGCTCTCTTGTGTTGCAAGCTGATGAAATGCCTTTCATTTACCGAAGAAAAAACTAGTACCGTCATTTTTCTCACAATAGCAAGCATGATGAGTTTTCTAAGAAACGGTATTTCAAACACCTGAGTTAACATTCTGGGTCGACATCGGTTCCGTTGCTGCTCAAAAGGAATTATAATTGACTTACGTCGGGTAATTGCAGTAAATTGGCTGCAAATATCAGGAAATTGCGGCAAAATATTAAATAGGTAGGGACTTAAGGAAGTGACTTTTTTGTGCATGAGAGGTTAGCTCATCCTTAGATATAAATGCTTCGTTACATCATAACACGTTGTAAGGCGAGTCCTTGTATGTACGCATGCGCTACGTTACGTCCCAATGTTCAATATCCAATAAAGTTCTTGTACTCTGGAATCAGACATATGTGTTTTGTCTGCACACAGTTAAACCAAGCAACAGTCAAGCTAAGACAATCTTCGCTGACTTACACTGCAATGTAAAACAAATAATTTCTCGGTTTGCATATATCCTTACTCAAAACCTTTACTTACTTACATAATTTTGGAATTTTATCATTCTTATACACACAAGTAACGCGATATTGGTGATCTAGTATAACGTATCGTTATTTAACAGATTATGTTAAATCATATTCTTTAATTTATTAAACGTCGTGTATGAGCTTACGCTAGACTTAAAGAATCTTTATTTGCAACAATAGTAACAATATTATTTCACAGATGAATTACCATGCAACTAACAGTTAAACAATCTTATAATTTATATAAATTTAGTTCGTGCCATTTTTGTACAGCCACAAGTTAAATAACATGTAACAGACGAAATTTAGTGTTAAAATAACTAAGCCAATTTACAACAGTAATAAATCTTTCCGTGTAAGGATGCACACTACTATAAATAAATAGTAATCAAAGCACGCAACTAACATTCAGAGCTTATATATATATATATATATATATATATATATATATATATATATATATATATATATAACATTCCATGAAACAAATATTTACATTAAAATATAGGACAAGCTAGTTAGATGATAAAAGTATAACAAAATAACAAATTATTATTCATAAATTGTAATTTTATTGCTTTACTAAATAATTTACTTGGCGATACATCCTTGTGAGCACATTAAATAACAGCGTTTATTTTAACGCGAAATTAAGATTTTCTCTTTCCGTTATAAATATTATTATTTAACGTCCTTATTGGCAATGTAGCGAAATTGAGATATTGTGCCTTCTCTTATAATTAATCACATACATTAAAATCGTATAACTATTTTGGGCCATATGTGTTGACCGGCTCATCTGGTGCGGTATCGCCTCTACCACAAGACACTGAAACAACGTGCAGTGGTATCGTAGATCTCACTGACACTTTTAGTGGTCACCCCATCTTCTTTATTGGAGGAAAGTTTCAAGCAAAGTCCATTACGTATTTCTAGAGCAGTTTAACACGAATACAGTGAGTAGTTATTCAGATATAACGTTTTGGAAAGCTGTTTTTAGCCATTTATGAGAGGCTCCGAGATTTTTGTTCCTAGTTGGCGTGATGCTTTGAAATGACCCTTCAGTTATCGTTTGAAGCTTGTATTTTCTTTCATAGATTAACAAAATGGGCGTATGTGAAATAGTTTCATAAAAAAGCCATTTTCGAACACACCGTAACGCATTTTAAACGCGTTGGTAGGTGAGGCTTATTATTTTTAGCGGCCAAAAATGACGTAAATTGGTTTTTGGGGACATTTTTATGATTGAAAATTTTGGCGTGGCATATTTTAAAGAGTATAGGCGCGTAGAATACAGATTTACATTTAAAAAGTACGTCATAAAATGATAGGATGACCACTGAATGTCTAATAGATAGGGCCCTGTTTATTCGCGGAAAAAATTTTGTCCCAGTTTGTTGCAGTGTCTTACGTGCACATCTGCAATTCTGCTTCATGGTTATTGGCAGCGTGTCGATGTGAAGATCCGTATCTCATTTGACTGAGCCAATTACAATAATGTTCCTGCAACACCACACGTCTGTGATTTCCCGGTAGAATCTCAAGTCTCATGACAATTGAAATATCCAATCATTGGCCACGAAGCAGAACTGCAGATGTGCACGTAAGGCACGGAAACAAAGTGGGGCAAAATTGTTTTCGCGAAAAACACGGGTTCCTATTGATAGAGGTTAGATGTCTGGGAGAGAACTACACGCGAGTTCAGTGACTTGCGCTTAGAGGTTAGTGTGAGGCGAGATACCCGTGCTGGGTCGTCCTTACGCCCAAACACGTCCACTCAGCCACGCCCTCTTAGGGCACCGTCTACCGCAATTTTCATGATCATTATTTCATTTTTTATTTGTACCACATATTTTTTTTTTTTCCTATTTGAGACACAAAATGTGATAAATTTGGCTCTTATGAAATTATTTTATCTGTCATAGTTTTCGCGTAATGGCTTGTTAAAGTCATATTTTGCATGTTTCCGTTTTAACGACCACACTAAAACCAACTGATATACCAAACTGAAAAAAAAAAATCACAGTGGATAAAGACATTGCAGGCTACAATGACATGTTCATAAAATTAAAGAATAAAAATTATTTGTATTTTAAAAAAAAATATAGAATTTTTAAAATTTTTATTTTCAGTTTCAGCATTTTCTTAAAATTCAAATAATTTTAATTTTTTAATTTTATGAGCATGACATTGTAGCCTGCAATGTCTTTATCCACTGTGTTTTTTTTTTCAGTTTGGTATGTCTGTTGGTTTTAGTGTGGTCGTTAAAACGGAAACATGCAAAATATGACTTTAACAAGCCATTATGCGAAAACTATGAGAGATAAAAAAAATTTCATAAGAGCCAAATTTAGTCACATTTTGTGTCTAAAATAAGAAAAAAAAATATGTGGTACAAATAGAAAATAAAATAATGATGGTGGAAATTGTGGTAGACCGCGCCCTAAGGGCAAGGGCCCGAGTTTCTTCGCATTTAACAACAATTATTTTTTAAAACACAAATGGGAGCCGATATCGTAAAATCGCTTCGTAACTTTGTTACGACTGATTTAAACTGCATACTCTCATTTTGTCGATTCAGAATACTGCAAAATAGTTGCTAATTAGTTAATTAACGAAATTTTCTTTTAATTGATAAATTAGCTCTACTCATCACACAGTTTGTCTCAAAAAATTACATTGCATAGGAAAACCAATTTGCAAAAAAGTTATGAAGCAATTTTACGATATCGACTCTCGTATGCATTAAAAATAATAATTCTCTCGAAAGCCGAGAAACTCGGACCCAAGCCCTTAAATCAGAGCCGGAATGAATGGTCAGGGGAAAAGGGAGAGATATCCCGGAGAAAACCAACCGCATTTTCCGGCGCTATCCCTTCATGTGGATATCCGTGTAGACTCACAAGGGAGCAAACCCGTACTACATGGTGGGAGGCTAGCACCCTAGCCACTGCGTCAACAGCGGTGGGTGGCGCAGGAGGGGAGGAGAAGGGGAATAGCTCGTGTTAGGGGGAGGGGAGGAAAACTACGAGAAGTGTAGGCGGTTCTACGTGTTGGATCTTAAGGCCCTTTCACACAATCAAATTTTGCTTCAATTTTCTGCCTAATTAATTTAATTCTGCATACAGAATGACATGTGACACTTTGCTGACGTCTTGAACGTGGCCATTTTGTCTTTCAACTTATTGATTGCCTTGAATTTTGTCAATGATTTTCGTTTCGAAGACGTTTGAAATTTTCTTAAATTGAAATATTAATGAACAGAAAAAGAGGGTTTCATAACAGTATTAATTCAAATATATTAATTAAGTTTTGTATTAGAATTAAAGCAAATTACAAGTAAATACGACCAGTATTTATTTTAAATAATTTACACAAAAATAATTAGCAATTTGGAAGTGTCTAAACCAAATATTTTTGTGCTTTACAATATTAGTAGGTAATTGTAAGTTAGCTACAGTAAAAATTTTCTGTATCATTTGTTTACAAGTTGTGTGATAACTTTTCAAGTGATACCATCAATATTTATCGAACGAAATTTCTTGAATCCTTTTACTATTAAATACATTGAATTCCAGAAATGTTTGATTGTGTGAAAGGGCCTTTAGAAGCAGGTGTTCGACACCCGGTGACAGCAATCCCTCCAGAGACACGGTGGCAACTGCTGGACCAGGGACCCTCCTCCTTCCCCTAACTCATCCCTCCAACCATCACACAACTGTGCGTTATTAATGCCATGCTCTCCTATCTGTACTGTTTTCGTGATTATTATATTTCAAGCTTACAGGAGAGAAGATATCAAAACATTCGTTCGGCAGTTTTGATTCAAATGAGCTTCACGGTTGTAGCTAATTATGCAGCAAACTAAATGTTTGTTATTGTACAATATTAGACGAAACCGTATAATTTACTTGCCTTGCAATTTTAAAGAAAACTGTCGGACATATTTTATGTGTCTTCTCCCGTTACATTCTAAAGAAATGATTATTGATAGAACAACAGAAACAGTGAAGAGTCGCCTTTAGGGTTATGGGAAAGTAAGATGTTGAGAGAACGACTAAATACTCAATAATTAGGGCTATGAACATTTCACGACAAGAATTTTGCCCCAGTTTGTTTCAGTCTCTTACGTGCACATATTTAGCTGTGCTTCGTGGTTATTGGCAGCGTGTCTTTGTGAAGTGATGTCTCTCGTTTGATTGCTCCAATCAGAATAAGGTTACTGGAACACTGCACGTCTCTAACTTGCCAGTAGAATATCAAGACCCATGATAGTTCAAACATCCAATCACTGACTAGGAAGCAGCGCACGTAAGAGACTGAAACAAATAGGGGCAGAATTCTTGTCGCGAAATGTTCATGGCCCTATCAATGGTTGATAATATCTGAAGTACTCATCATAATTAGATGTGATTGTTTTGCCTAGTATTTTATTAACGGACGTCTATTTAAACAGCGCCAGGTTGCAGTATGCTTTGCTTTCGAGTAAAATATTTAAAACTGTTATTAGAAAAATAAGAACTTAAAGCCATAAAATACATAAAAACGGAAAACTATATATATGATACTATTCAAGTCTCTATAATGACCGCGTTTCAAAATACTCTCGTATTGCTTTGAAGATAATTGTACAATCAGAAAACCTCCCGCGCAGAAGTTTTCTGATAGTAAAATTATTTTCAAATCATAACGTGTGTATTTTTGAAATTCGGTTATTATAGAAACATGATTATTATAACATTAAAATTGATAAAAATTTCAGTTTTCCACTTTTATAGTTTCGTGGCTCCAAGCCCTTATTTTCTGAAAAAACAGTTTTTAATTTTTTACTTGAAAATTAATCATACTACTGACTAATGTTGTATAAATATACGCCCGCTAATAAAATATCTACTCGACCAAAAATCCCATTGAATTGTAATGAGTAGTTGAGATGTGATCGACGGTTCAGTATTCCAGTTGTTCACTCGACATCTCACTGTCCGATAGCCCTTAATGTAACGACGGCAGAGACACAGGTAGCCGGACACCGGCACGTCGTGACGAGGACAGAGGGCTTTGAAAGTCTTCAAGAGGCGAGGTTTTATCTGCGAGTATCTTTGACTCTCGCAGGTATGAAGGCCAATGTAGCCGCCTGCCAAGAGAATGTCCAGGGCTCGCCGACAATAATATCAGATGAATCCTCACCTTCAAGCACGAGGCACTGAACTGCTGAGGCGACTACTTTCTTCTGCTACTGAAACTGTCAGCTGTGAACTTCCGTGGTTTCACAAAATGACAAAGCCAAACTCAGCCAGCGTGTTCGTGCACCTCCATCAAGATTCCAGATTGGTACGTGAATACAGGATGCGAGTTACGTGTGTGTAGAGGCCCGGAAATGTCGTGGGTTCGATGACCTGCTGGCTGTGTACACTCTGACCTCAGATACTTGTAGCATTGTCTGTTGTTCCAGTGAGTGGACGATGGTACATGTGACAAGGCAGCGTGGGAGTCTGTGCATGCAGGTCTGCTATTGGCTAACAATCCTCAAGGAAGAGTGACATGAACTGTGGCCCAATCGCAAAAGTAACGAACGTGTACGTGAGTGTGGAGTCTAACGTCTTATCGGAATGAACTATCGAAATTCCCGAGTCTCTTCATTTGTTTGAAGCTTCAGAAGTAGTTGGGTTGGTACATTGCCGTCTTTGGTAGAAGGCCGGAGTCTCAAATGGGGCAACGCTGCATCGGAGGCCTGCTGCCGGTCGCTCATTGGCTGCCCTAGTCAGTGTAGACGTGTACATGTCACTAAAGCTGCATATATACAAGATGCAGAGACTAGGGCAGTCAAGAAGTGACAAGCAGCAGGCCCCCGGTGCAGTGTTGCCACATTCAAGACTCCGGCCTTCTACTAAAGACGGCCATGGATGGTACCATGTAAAAATGTCATGTTCATAAACCCATGTCCTGAAACACAGTGGATATGCACTATGGCACTTAATATGAGAATTTCGATGACGTGTTGAACTGTGTTTCTTGGCGGTATGTAATCAAATGTGTCAATTTTCTCGTACCTTTCTCATTAATCTCTAAGTTAACGAAAATCTGCAAACCGTGTCGTAAGGTGTTTGACGAAATCTGCAACCTGAACTTACCTGAAGAGATCCAAGAAGATCGAAACACGAGTACGTCATTCTTATCCTTGGAAGGCCTAACGGTTAGGATAAGAATTGAAATTTTTCCAATGCTATATTCCCACCGAAGCGGATGTTGTATTGAACGGAACTCACACGTCCTAAAGACGCACTCTTGAATATGAAAGATACCAGCTGTTGGTCTCCGACCGATTCTCACATCTAACGAGGGTGGTTCCCAAAGTTGAGTTCCCTAATACGGTCAAGGGATTGGTAAATCGCCATAGATGGTTGGAGTAGAAGGTACAAGAAAATTGACACTTTTGATGACTGTGATCGAACAACCCGTAGGACGTACTACTGCACATTTAGTGACAGACTAGACTTTAATGCCCTATATATATATCAGAGTACATTCAATAGGGACTCCTGATTTTCGCAAAAAATATCTCTGCGCCAACTAGTTTCAATGTCTTAGTTCCACCTCTGTAGTTCTGCTCCTTCGTTACTGGCAGACTGTCGTTGTGTAAAGCCGTTTCTCATTTGACGCTGGCAATATGAATAAGGTTACTATGAATAACGCAGTCCGTGATTTGCAGTAAAACGTTAAGACACGTGCGAGTTACATTCAGCTAATCACTGGCCATGAATGAAGCAGTCTCAGACGGCACAAGAGACACTGAGCTAACTGATACAGAAATATTTTCACCTAAAATAGGAGTCTCTAACAATTAGTGATTTCATTGACCACGAGCCTCTACGTGATGTTTGCTGTATGAAGTTTGTACGCAAGGTTGGCCACACTACCGTGGAAAGTTTAATACTGTTGGCCTGAAGCATTCTCCGTTGCCAGCCCCAATATGTTTGCCCAATGGGAGACGTCGAAATTGTTGCTTATGCCCACACATTAGTACAGCCACTGATTTTCCGTGCAAAGAATTGTTCATTAACTTGTTTAAATACTTCACATGAACATCTGCAGCCTTCCTTCGTGGTCAGTGATTGGCTGTTTCAACTCTCATCTCACTTGTATTGGGTTCTACTGGCAAATCGCAGACGTACGGGATCACAATAATCCTGTTCTGATTGGTACTGCTGAGATAAATTCTTTCACAGGTTAGACAGATCAATGTTAAGAGTTTGCCATAGGAAAAATTTAGGGCTGGGCCGATACCAAATTGTGCAGATACTTGTCGATACCGATACATTGTTGCCGATACCACAGATACCAGATACCGATACCAATTAAAATGTAGTCTGTAGATGAAATCAAATTGAAGTGAAATTTTCTGATTTAAAATTTTATTTACTATGTGTACACACATATATTTTACTGTAAATTACTCAGTTGTACTATTTTTAAAGTATGAAACAATTTTTGGCACCTATCACTTATCCTACGTTTCTGAAACATGTCTTTTATTTTATGGAAGGCAGGTTGATAAATTGGGATTGTTGAAGACGAGGGTGTAGACGGGCCACTTTCACAGTACACAGT
>PNEQ01044061.1:0-13375 GCA_003012365.1 Medauroidea extradentata
GTTTTTTTTGTAAGGCAACAACACTGGCATGCACTCGGCCTAGCATCTGTCTTACATATTTTTTACCACCCTTTTTGTGTTTGGGGAGCTCTGCAATTCCTTGCAGAACCCGATCCACCTTCCTGTCTGCGCTTGCATCCTCCTGGCATTTGGTATTTTCTTTGGCCAATGTTAACGGGGGATGCAGGTGGGGCAACATACTTCACTGAGTAGGTTTTCTTGCACGAAGAAAGTCCATTCCTGTATTTCTGGCAAATATATTAAAACATTATTTACATAATTTTTAATGCACAATTATGCAGCATGGAAGAGTATTTTATTTAGAACAGATAAACGCAACATATTTGATAGCACTTTGTTTAATGGCGTCTAGGATTTATTTTTTTAAAGAAAAATTACCCCTAAATAAAATCAACATCAATTTAAATTGGAATTTATTTAAGAATGGTACACACATATTGACACATAGCCAGATATTATTAAAAGCCGCGTAACTTGACATTTAGCAAATAACTTTTCTAATCTGAAAATGTATGTGGAACAGTCCTGAAACACATACGCCTTGTTGTTAAGTAATTTCTAACGATCTGGTGTATTGTCTCTACATTAGGCTGGCGCCCCACAGTAACCAAAAGGTATGCGGAAATATACAAATTTATATAGTATAATAATTATATTTTATAAGCCCTTCCAGACGTCACTAATTGCAATGCACCGTAAGCAATTCCTCCATATTCTCCAGCGAGTAAAAAAAACGCATTTTCATTTAGTTCTGAGCGTCCTTTTAATCGCTGCTTGAATTGTGCTCAAGATAATGGACTATGTTGCTGTATTTTCTATAAGAGTCACACAAAATAATTAACATATTCCAACATAAATGTATATGAAATATAATTTCGTGACTCCAATCCAAATAATTAACTAATAAAATAAGCTGTATACATTTTCATGAGTTCTGATTTGCTGAAGTTAAAAAATGTGCGTTCGCCTGTTTGCACACACCTACATAGCGCAGCAGTAAGTTTTGATTCGATGAACTAGTTCTAATAAACATTTCATACCTTAACTTCTCGATAATGCAGGAATGAGAATGGTGTACGCACTTTACAAGACGAGCAAATTACTGTATATCTAAAGATATTGTTGTACGGAATTCTACTTTGAAGAACCGCTTAAATCTACATATCTTTTTTTCTAAACGTCTGAACTTTCTAAGATTTCCGCACTAAAATGCTATAGTAGGGACATGCTAAGTATAAAACAAAGAGGTTAACCGATTGGACAATACCCGTATTCGTTACCGTCTTTGTTTATAAGTTAATGGTTTCTTATACAAAACCATTGCATACTGTTTACAGGAAAATTTAAATTGCTTGATTTAATAAGTCTGTGTCTTATCCTGTACGTTTGTAACGAACTGTAAGGTGGGCATTAGAACACACCATTTATTAATTTATTGCGAAAACTCCCTCTTATACTACTTGTATATTAAAGAGTTAACACAGAAGTGATTTGTTATGATACGTCTCAAAGACTGTCAATGTTAAATTTACCTTTGCTTCATTTAAGATGATTCGGAAAAAGAAAAAAACATTGCAAATGTAACAATAATGACTGCCATAATTACCATTTTAAAAATACATTTTATCTTGGACGCCAAATTGCAAGGCTGCCAACTTTACTTATACCTAAGCCACAAGATAGTGCTCAGTTTATTATCTTTATTACACATGAGACAATAAAACAAATACATTACTTGCTTTACTTTGACCACAGCTTAGCTGAACGGAGAGCATGAGTCTTTAGATAACGGTGTAGGTATATTTGCTTCACTGTTCTTTACTCCGACATATTTGAGCAGCATCAAGTACAAATTTAATACAAGTTCAGTCTGATGATTAATAATGTGTCTTACCAAGTTCTCGAAACCAACTTTAAACGTCTTCTTGAAAACCTCAAATCTTGTGGCTCAAGTCTACGTGTAAGCAATAAGGAAACATATTATCAGTAATCTTCACACCGAAGTAGCTCTCCTGGTAAAACATCCTTCTTCTAAAACATGGATACAGGATTCCAGAGGAAAACATCTGTTTCGCAACTAATTCGTATACCATGCCTTGCCATAACTGAACACTATAAAACAAAACAGCTCTCTTCAATTATAGTAACCATGAATTCCATAGTATACTTTCTCTCTATCCCACAGAGACTTAAGTTCGTGGTCACTGAATATCGTGCAAAGACTGTTCATAGCACTCACACATTATATTACACAATATATTACACTTCTATCTGTGGCTTGGCGTAAGGAAAATAAAATATTAATGAAATAAATTAAGTTAAATTACAGTGTCGGCAAACAGACATCACATAAATATTACATTATTAAATAACATTGAAAGAAACATTATATTAAGTAAAATAAAATATTCTGTGAGAGACACCACATAAAGTACAATGCGGAATATCATATTATGTATGTCCAAAAATTTCCCAGACATACCTGTGAGGTTATCCCAGAATATATCGCACCTGATAAACATCCTGGAAACTATTTAACTGCGACTGAATTTCGTAGTCAAGAAATAATCACCATAAGACGTTGTAAATTAAGAATTCGGTATTATTTTGTCAATGCTCAACAGCATTGTACTGGTGAAAATAATACTAAAATATAAACTTGCCACGACTTTTTTAACAAGCAAGCAAACAAGAAATAAATTGTTTTTCAGCGGAGGAACTTACATGATTTACTTGTCTAATTAGTAAGACTAAGTTGTTTACACGATGCTGCCAAAAATTCAAATTCCTACCATTAGATAGGAACATTAAATTACTATTATTTTTCCGAGAAAAAAAAAATTCACAGATGTATTAAGTATTATTTATATTGCAGTAGTAGCAGGACTGTAAATACAGATTGGTCTGCGTCTTAGATAAAGATTCATTTGTCGTATTTCAGCCACTTGTGTTTGGGAACCTTACAGATACGTTCCGAGAGAAATAAAGCTTACCACAAACACGAAAACGTAAATTATTTTTGTGTAACTAAACCGAAATATTTTATTTACATTTTGTTAGACAGAAGAAAAAAATATTTTTCAGTTACCACAAACAATTAGGATCGATAAAATATTTCAATTAAATGTAAGAAAATTTCCTTTTAAGCACGAGAAGGCGTATATTTAGTGTTTCGTGTTTTCGGAATACAAGTATTATACAATTGACTATAGCAAATTTTTTAAACTTCTTTTTTTTTCCGTAAAATATCGAACGTTATTTAAAATGGTTATAGTAAAAAGGTAGGCGTATAAAACGTAGTGTGTTCAGAAGCGCGTGTGCGAGAGGTTGGTGGCGCGCGATAATTCCCGGGACACACCTGGCGATACGTGACGTCACGTGGTGCGTGCTTGGGCAGATATGCACCATCCCTCCCTATACCTACCCCTTCCAGTACCTACCCCTCCCTCTATCAACCCCTCGCTCCAGCAGCCCTGAGCACAGCCTGTCAGCACCTGCTTGATACAGAACCCACCTCTCACCGATATAATTCCTCTTGTTTTATCACACATACAGTTATATTTACTCCCACCTATTCTGATCAAAACTTTCATTACCTGTAAACTTCACTATCATTAACGGGCAAGAATATGGTAAACTAGAAAATATTTTAGGTGGTGTTTCACAGACAATTGTGGTAATAGAAATACAAAAATCACTTGACGTTCCTAAATTCTTACATAATGGCGATTTATTTAATTATTATTGTGAATTGTCTCTAAAGTGTATGTTAATTGCAATTCAATACATTACATATGTAAAAAAGTAGTAGTGTTTTGTGACAGGAGAGGGGAGGATTGAATTGTACTGGGCTCGCCGACATAAAGAAAGACCTATTTAACTTGAGGGATTCTTCCTTACTTTTGCAATGATACAGAAAATATTTTCTTATTGATACCTAATACGCATCCATATTATTGTCCATCATGTGACTGCACACCGTCTCAACATTTTTTCAAAGCTTTTGGTTAAAAAAATATTTGAGTTATTCGCACCAGTCTGAAAAGAAACTAAGGAAAAAAGCCCTTAAGAGATGGCAGCAGAATCCAGCCAATTTTCGTCTTATAAATTTCCAAACGCTAAGAATGACAAGAATTAATACGCTTGACAATGCATTTCGGTAAAATTACTGATTTTTATTATTTTTATACTACTATACTACAAACCTCAATATTCCTTTCTATGATGCAGTTGCAGTTTAGTATTTTTAAAATTTATCGAAACAAATATGTTGGCCAAACCTTTAGTATACGATAACTTATTTTTTGAAGGTCGTAGTCCACTACAGTTAAATCAGACATAAAATAGCGAAATAAATTTTAAAAAAAATTTTGTTTACGTAGAAAAGTTTATGTTATTCTGTACCAAATACAACAAAAAATAAAGTTTTTAAATTTTCCTTTATATTTGTCAATGCTTTCTTTTATGATTAGCGCCACAATAAATTTCAAAATATTAAATGTGGTAGACCAGAGTGGAGTAAAAAAAAAAAAAAACAGAAATACTCATCGCTGCCTGACCGTTCTTTCAGTTCACTTAAATATAATTGAACGTATAGGCATAATAAAGTTGTTGTTTAGAACGTAATATATTAAATCTTAGATTTGTTTTCATTTAAAATGGTGTTATTACTGAGTAACTCTTTATTTTTTTAATGCCAGCTGCTAACATATATCATAACTATGTGCTGAACTTATCATAACATATTCCGAAGCTTCTATGGAGTATTGATGAAGGTTTCAAGTAAAATTTGGTATCAGTTTCCCAATTTTAAAAAAGCACTTAATGAACTGCTTTATTTTTCACTTTAATGGTGAACATCGCGTACGGATATCAAAGTGTGAGGGTATTGTTACTCTGCTTATAAGATGAAATACTTTTCTCCAGCGAGACTAACGTTGCTTTGCTTGGTGTTGTTATTAGTATATTAATATGAATTATTACGAATTCACTAATACTGAACTGATAAAACTGTTTATTACAAAACACTGAGTTACTGGACATTGCAAATGCTATGCTTATTGAATTCTTGGGAACATATTTAGGGAGTTTTCCGACATGTGCTACTGCTGTGACTATTTCTTTTTATGGTATTCCGCTACTTCTCAGGAGTTGTTACACTACTAATATTATAAAATATCAAACAAATTACTTCATAGAAAAATTCACCACCTCCTCTGAACACATTATCCGTCTTTAAGAGAAACTCGCAGTATCAAAAAATCAGTACGTGATCAGAAATTTGTCACGAGAGCGTGGAATAACATTCTTTAAGTAAATAAATATTGGTAGTAAACCAAGGAAAATAAATAACTGGGTACCATTGTTGCCATGAAAATTGACTTGTGCAATGGCCATAAACAAAAAGCACCTCTGTCCAGAGAATATGCTCGATTTTTGTTACGTGTAATGTGCCTCACAAGCACACCATATATTCGACGAATAAAAGATTATAACGAAATCTCTACTTTAAGATTATTTCATAGTAGGAACAGTGTGGTGTTGAGGCTGCCGACATGTTGGCTGCTCTCCAAATCTCCAAGACTAGCAGGATGCGATGCAGTGTACGGCGTGTTGCGTTTGACAAGTTGCAGGGGAAGTGCGGTCGATGTTTTCCGCTTCGTTCTTCAATCCATCAAGCCAGCACTGGGGAGTGGGGTGACGTAAGCTGTGGACGAGGAGAGAAGGGAGGAATGCACGAACTAACTGAACTGTAACTTGTGAATGTATTTCGACCTTCAGTTTGATTCATCGTTTTGGCGTGATCACGATGAGCTAACGGAACAACTTCAAAGTAACATAACACTGATGTCACACGTTGAAATAAATTCCACACTGTCAGCATTCAAAACACGCGCAAAGTTCGAAACCGCTAACGAACATTTATCGTTTGTGTGAAGCTTTATTTATTTTGTTACAGGTTGACGGTTGCAGCAAATATTTATCCTTTTAAATGCGTGTGTATACATATATATGCACATATGTATTCGTAATTAAAGCAATTGCGTAAATTAGAAACACAACGGTCGCTCATTCTCTATACGGGTTCTTATTTATTTTAACTGAAATTTCCTTTAAATGTTATTCAATCCAACCATAAATGCAAGAATACGTATCAGTAAATAAATATTAATAATGAATATATACAAGTGTATACATACATTATGTTTATATATACAAAAATAAAGCAGAAGTATGGCAATAAGAATTACAAAAGCAATGTACCACAACATAATGATGTCAGCACAGAGAGAAAAAATATTGAACACTACATTGTATTATAAATTATGTTATCGCACCGAAATTATGACGTAATACATACATTTCCAGCAAACATATAAACATCACTAACATTATTGAATAATAGGATCTTTAATAACGTTCCGTCTTGACAGGATGACTAGTAACGAACATGCATTTAAACATTTAATTCACTTCAATGAATAACAGCACATAAATATAAATTCTTTGGCTGTGTATTTATTAAACAATTCAAAAAACTTAAAAATAATTGAAACTCGGCTATGATAAAAATATATTAGTTTTAGGAACAGATACTTTACAAATTAACGTTTAAGTTAGCAAAAATAAGAGCACAAAATCGAAATGAATTGACACATAAATGTTACCATACTGTTATCGTTTAAACTATCATTCTATCTTTTTTTGAGGCAGTATTTTTTATATTCACACACTATATAAACTACCACTGTGATTAAAGAAAATAATTAAACACTAAAATAATATATTTATAGTGCGTAACATACAGTAATAAACGTCTTAATAGTGTGCAGGTTTTCTATGTAAAATATGCTAAAATATAGGAAGAGTGCGTTAAAATAAAAACCGCTCGGTTGTCTTCTTATATATTGATGTCAGTATTTTAATAAAAAATACACGTTTTATTACAAACAGCTTAAATTAAAACTTAACATCATATAAAATAGTTATGTATGTAACGTGCCACATGTATTATAAGTTGTCATTCCGAATTAAAAATCATTCTGATTTATTTGGAAATCCGATCTTGTTACCTACGTAAATATGATAGAAATTTTGCAGTGGCGAATTGATCCAGCTTCTCATCTAAAGTGGCGATCTGGGTTCGATTCTTTGTAGAGATGATTGAGATGTTCTCCTATGAAGAACGCGGCATTCTCAGCCGTCTTAGAGGTGTGGTTGAGGACTTACAGTTTGCCGAAAGGGTGTGGTCTCTAGATGTTTCTCAGCAGTCAGGACATGCCCGCTGTAACCGCACGTTCTTTCATCGTCACAGGCACATTATCCACTTCGTCACATTGTACTTACAACATTAGTTGTTTTGGGCGTCGGGACGCCACTGATTAAGATATCGTCAAATCAGGAAGTACGTTGGGCCGAGACACCTGTGGCTGGCAAATTGTAGATACATTGTAAGACGAGGCATTTGATATTCTAAGAAGTTGTCGGGGTCTCCGTGCACGCGACTGTTATCATTAAAAGCCGTAACGACAACTCTGCGATAGAAACGGTCCACCCCGAGAGGACAGCAACGACTTGTTGCCCGGGGGAAAATTTACTTGCAAACTTTTCATTACAGTATCCTAGTGTCCAGAACTTTTAACACGTCAACCAGTTGTCAACTAAACATCCGCAGAGATTAAATAAGTAAAAAATAAATACAGGAGACCGTCGTATATAAATAAAATTGAAAATAGAACATACACTTCATAACCTAAAACTGAACCTTACCTTGACAAAAGTGCATAATATACGAGTTTTTGTGATAAGTAGCCTTCTTTAAAAAGAAATTAAGTGAAAATAATACAGACTTCAAAAAATCTACTCTGAAAGAAAATCAATGAAAAGTGAAATATAAATACCGTATTTTAATACTGCTTAGAATACAATCAATTTATTAGGACATCAACATACAAATACAGTAATTCCTCCACTTACGTCGGGTTTAGGTTCCTGAAACAGCGACGCAAACTGATAACAACGCAAATAGAGTCAGACCAGCCTCGCCACAGCATATAGCCAAACCTTCTCGGAACATACGAATGTTAATTCTAGTGAGTATTAATGACTAATTAGATCGTGCTGTACTGTATTAACGACGTTAAAATGAATCAGCGGCTACTTAAATGGAAAAAAATGGGTACTCAAACATTAGCGAGGTTAATCCGAAATGCCGTAAAGCGGTACGACGTAAATCGAGGACATACTGTACTGTTATTTTTGGAGTCGGTGCCAGCCAAGGTTAACAAACGTGTAACGAAGTAGCGTAGGTATACATATAATTTAATGAACTGTACCGTTGACTGCAACTAAGCACATCATATTAGACACAAAGACAGCAGCCACGTGACGTTGAACAGTACAGGGCTCAGCGGTGGGTGTATACAGCGGAGTTGGGAGGAAAACGCCTGGTTTAATGAGGTATTGCTACATTACCGAATGAACGTATGTTTAAAAAAAATTCGTGAACTTTCATAAATGTTTGGCTAGCCTCAACTTCAAAAATTAAAATAATCGTACGTTACTGTCCTAAAAATTTATTGTATTCAATCAGTCTAAAAATAACGTGATAACTTTGTTCAGTGAATTTTTTTTTTTTTTTCAGAATAGACGTTTTTGAAGTCGATGTTACTTTTTGTTGAAAAAAATTTATTTATTATGTTCCAGTAGCAGAAACACTTGCCATATATATTTGTTATCTTTTTATAATGAAAACCTTAACTATTATCTAAATATAATATAATTGGTAATGAATCAATAGATGTTAATTGTATTGCAGCATGAAGGGTTTAATATCTTTGCTGTTAAGATTTTTAATGCTCAAATTTTTCCTAATGAAACTTAAAATTCCAGTATCTGACAAAAAAATATATCTATATTCAGTTGTGTCGGTATTGATCGGAAGGTGTGATACCTTAGTTCCTACATTTATTAACGTTTAAAATTATGCCGTCTTAAAATTTTTACTCAATTTATTATAATACTAGCTGTCCCGTTGCGGCTTCGCCCGCGTGTACTATAGAAAAGAGTAACCAACTTTTAGTTACGTGTTAATTGATGGTGATACTATGTTCCATATTATACTATATACACTGTTTATCTTTAAAACATCAAATACAAACAGATTTGTCCAGTCCACTGCGCTAAGTGTACTTTAATTGCAGAACTTATTTTTTAAATTCATCTTTATTTTCTCTATAAAACAGCTGCCCGGCATTTAACAGCCATTACTATTGCGGTTGTCAGCGAGTGTTGAGTGTTTTCCTCGCTTTTTTTCCCGCGGTCGCAAATTAGATAAAAACAATCCTTGATGCGGATTATATATCATGCTAGAATTTCAGCTCGATCGGTGCAGAACTTTTTGAGTTTTTGAAGCGTACACAAACCAACATAACATTTATATATATATATATATATATATATTTAAACTCAATATTTTCATTTAATATTCATTCTATTGTCTGTTAACACAGAACAAGTTTGTCAGTGATATTTATATTGTCATTTATTAACCTATAAAGTGTTTGTTGCTTTTTGGGGAATTTTAAAATTTAGTTTGCTTTATTATTCTGGCCATACATGCACTCGGCCCGCCTTGCCAGCCGCTTACTTGCTCGCTTCTTGCTACACGCCTCCAGAGTTGTATTTCTAGCCGCATGTAAGATAATTATCTGCTTTACTTGCAGTACTCCGACACTCTGTAGCGACGCCTTTCGCTGTACTCTGTACCATCCCCACCCCCGTTCAGTTAGTAAGAAAGTGCTTTGCACTGTACTTGTACTGTCGGTTGTAACCGGTTTTAACTGTACCTTGTCCAGTACTGCAGGTCATTCTGGCCGTTTCAACACTCGCACGATATCTCTTGAGAGATTTTTAATATCCGGAACTAAAGACGCGGTCTCGCGAGGCGTCTCTTCGCGGCGATTGCTGGTCCTCACCTTGTGTGCGGCAGACGTGCTTCTGCACGAGACTAGATTTCTTCCGTGACGTGTGCAACACGGACATTTTGTATCGTCAGGATGTAGTAACTCATTGCTACTCCAGTTATTTTCTCATTTACAATAGAGTAGTGCTATAGTTTCCTTTTTTGTAAATGTAAAACATATTTTTCATTCATCTACCAGCTTCTAGATCCTACCATTGTAGCTTTCGTCACCCTTATCTTTGAGGGTGCTATTCCGATGTGTCAGTTGCCAAGTGCTAGTCACTGTTCCAAGTTCGAGAAGCTATTTACAACTTTCAACTCAATTCCCTGTCAATTTCACGATGTTCGTGGTTAGACTGAAATTCTTCAGTCTGATCACCAGGCATACAGAATTGGCCATGGCGTGATGTCATCTCGTCTTTCAACATGACGATAAGTAGCCGCCCCACGGACTTATTTTTTTTATAAAGAGTATCCTACTCTATGGACGCCGCATTGACGGCAATACGTCGTCAACTATTTTGCATTCTTAACATTCAACATAAACGTGTGTCTATAAGTATAAATAAAAAAGTAACTTAATGTAATAGTTGTTTTATCTATTTTATTTTATTATAATATTAAAGTTTGTTTTTAATGGGCCCCGTTTCTATAAAAGCAACTATTACTGAATTAATATAAATTTTATGTGCAAACTTAACAACCAACAAATTGTAAAATCTAATATTAAATTTTATATAAAGGTTTATAGCACTTGAACTTATTTATTTTATATAAATATCCACTGGGAAATATTCATTCAATTTTAAACTGTAATGTTAGCTCTACATGAGCAGCAGTCATAGACAACAACCTATTTTGTGTCCGGTCTCACTACCAGCACGCATTTCAAGAGTAGGCCTACATGTAATTTCAATGGGAGCAGACTATAATAAAACTAAATACAAACAAGGGAGACACGGGACAAAACTAAAGGTGTTATAAAGGAACAATACTGTTACGCTACCGAACTAAAAGTTGACACATGTTGGCGAATATAGGGAATTGTGTACTATAGCAGGGGTGGGGGAACGATTTACTTTCAACAGAAAAAATTTTGGAATAGGACACCGCGTGTTATTGGATGCAATATGGCGCCGTTCAGTTTGGTGACACATAAAGGTAGCCAGCATTGGTCCTGCACCCCTTGAATAAAATCAATTTTTTGTTGTGATTGGCAAACGATAGAATTCTACCACTCGACCAACAAAACTAGTCCTGCGGGAAAAATGCGACTTACCGCTGTGTTGTTCTTGACGACCGTGCGCAACTGGTGTGGCGCATCACAGCATCTGCCATATTATTGCGGCACAGGCAGCTGGCTCGGTTTTCGCCGTTCTACGTCTCCACTGACCGTGTACAATGAACTCATGTCAGGTGCAGTACATTTCCCCTCCCTGTGACGTGTCTACATACTACTAGCGCCACGCTTCTTCCACTCACTGGAGGACTAGGTGTCGTGGTCGAGTAGTGTAGTCGTGTGTGTGCCAAAATATGAAAGGAAACAACAAACGAAAATTTGAGTGTAAAGTAAATTATGCTTGCGACGTGAATATACCTATAAATATTTTATCGGGGAGAAATATATACGTTACATATAAAATTATTGTTGAAGTAAGCTAGCACACAGCCACATAATGTGTTGCCTTATTGTACAACTACAACACAATACACATATATTTTTCATATTATGCTTTGCTCATTATGTTATACATAAACATTTTAAGAATTATAAAAAAAAGTTTACTTTTACATTTCATAAAACACATTATTCACTTGAAAATAGAGAGATAACACCAAAAAAATACAACGAACGGTTAAGTCACTCTGCGAGTAAGCTATTTTATACTTAGTGTTACACATGGAAGTGATTTAAACTGTATTAGTTTAAGAAATCGTATTGAAAAGAATTATTTTTTAAATTTTTGTTTTATAAGAAAAATTAATTTTCAAAACAAGTTTGTACGAAGTTATATACATGAATCGCTATTTTGAAACTTATAAATAGTACGCATAACAAATAAAGTCTTCGTTTCGTTAACTAATTAAACGTAATTACGAAATCGTAATAATGAAAATTAATTCAAATTTGTGGAGCAATTTCAGAACTGTTATTTATGTTGTGATGCGCATACCAACACAGGTTTACTGACAGGAAAGAAGGTAAATAATCCTTTTCAAACAGAGCAGCTGAAATATATAAATGTTATGATGATTCTGCTAAGCAAATTACATAAGAATATAATATTAACCAAAAGTGAGAAAAAATACGTTTCTATTTGCATATCATTACCCGTCTTGCTTCCTTTTCGTTCTGTAAACAGGTAGAATAAATACGAATCTTTGTGGAGAAAAGTTTCCCTCTAACTGAAGATTGTGGCGTAAAACTTTGTTTTAATTCCTGTGTTATCCGTATAATTAGGGACGAATACCGTAATTCTAAGTACCGCATCTTGGTTAAAAAATACAGAGGTACAAAAGAGAATTAATGGTAAATATGAAGCCGCCTATTAAGTGCTAATGCTATAATTACTTTTATAATATATACTAAGTTTTATTTCTGGAATAATATTTTACAAACATAGCCAATTTTTTTTTTTGCTGTTGTACAAGTTTCTTCTGATTATGACAGCGTAAGAAAAGTTTAAAATAATTGAATTGTTTTATGTCATAATTTGTTACACATCCATCCCCTTTCAATATTAACCAAGAGCTATTTAAAGTTGCCAAAAAAATATCAAATAAATGTAAAAACAGCAGCATTCAATTTGTTCGCATACAATGTAGAGCATATTTGTTCCACCTTTTAAACTTTTATGATTAAGTAAATATTTACATTTACCTGTTAGTTGCCCTATGTGATTAAGGCTCAGTTTCAGTCGTCATATTGAATTTTATAATTTTTCGCTTTTTTGGAATTCTAATACGAAAAATCGTTAAATATGTAACTATACCACAAATTCTATTTATATTTCGCTACAGTACTGACATTACGATTTAGCTGTTAACTTGTAATTACGCCGTAATGTGTGTGGCAAGTTTTTTTTATGTTCATAATTTGACCAACAAATTGCGACCTAACTGTACATTACTAGCTCTATTGTCATTCTTGTATTGTAGCTCAAGATAAATAGAATTTGCGGTATGGTCGTCGATTTATTATTTTTATTCTCAGAATTCTAAAAGAACGAAAAATAGCAAAATTCAATATGGCAACTGAAACCAAGCATTAAAGCAAAAAACAAATATGTTTGTAATGTTTGTGTTTAGCACAAAAATCTTTTAGACGAGAAATCAAATATAAATGTTAAATTTAACACCTCTTGTAACCTTTGTACAGTAGTTTTGTAA
>PNEQ01044061.1:13475-29323 GCA_003012365.1 Medauroidea extradentata
AAAAAAAAAAAAAAAAAAAACATTTTAAATTTTATTTTAAATTAACATTATCAGAATTTACTGTAATAATTTTATCGACAGCCACTCTGATATTTGGAATGCATAAGTGCATAGAGCAGAATACTTATAAGTCTATATTTGTCTAGTAGTTGTTCAAAATATTATATTATACATGGCAGAGGTAATATTTAATCACATTTTGTATTTACTTTTATCTTTACTTTGAACTTTATTATTCATTAGATTAACGTTTTTTGCTTTAAAGACCGAGTTAACGTTCTTAGTAAACATAAGTAAAAACAAAAAAAAATAATTATACTTTGAGTAACTTATGTCCAGGTCGAACTATCGTTTCTCAAATGCGTTGTCTATTCTCTATGTTGTTCGAAGATTTATAAATAATTATTACATGAAACATAAGCACTAACATTTTAAGAATTTCTGAAAGAGCAGATAGTTAAAAGTTTATAGTTGGCCGCTGGCTTCATTTTCCAGCATTATTATTGAAGAAGAATTAATTTGCAAATACCAGAGTTTCAACCTAAGAAGGTGCTAGAACCAGTACTAAGTGTTCTGGGTGTTTTCAAATTAGACACGCTTTGATAGCAAAATGCTAGTCAAAGATATAATTTAGCAGTAAAAATAACTTTTAAACATTCAAAAAGATTGTATATATGTGTGTGTATTAATTAAAGCCATTGAGCAAGATATGATTGGGGGCAATTTTGCAAATACGTACGGTTTTTTTGTCACAGTTTGTTAAACAATAAAATAAATAAGTTAAAATATATTTTTTGTATTAACCAGTAAGTTGCATGGTAAGAGTGTGATAATATTCTTAGTCACATATATAAAATACGTTTATTTGACAAAAAATTTAAAGTCCAGGTGATAATCCTAAATTAGATATTACTTGGTGTACGTATAAGCAGTTAGTGTGGATGTATGTGTAATTGTGAATGCAATATTGAAGTGACTTGAGACACTTTACACTATTTTTATTTTGCATAGTTGTAAATTGTGAGTACACATTAATTGAATGTCACGTGGTTGTTTATTATTCGTAATACATCTCAAGTAAATGTCCATATTTAGGTCTACCAAATCTAAGAAAAATATTTTTTTGTAATGTTCCAAAGTCGCCTCACGTGTTCAAAGTCATCCCTGCTAAATGTATTGTTAAATGTTTCTGAAGTATTCTGGCTCTCAGCATTTTAAATGTATCCATTCTAAAAATTAATCAATAAGTTAATGTTGCAAAAATAATAGTTACATGTATATAAGGCGTAATAGTAAAAGTTACTGAAAATATTTTGCTGTCAATTCCACATACAGGTCTACTTTAAAAAACAAAAAATCTAAGTTTTTGCCACAAAAAGTTGAAGTTAAGTATATAATGCAGCAAAGAACGTGCTGGAAAGTAAACAACTTCTGTAAGAGACACATACACATTCATTATAACAGGCAATATAAAGTGAACACAAAATATTGATGCCGCTAACACTCAACACGTAGTCTTGAAGCAAACCTTAAGAAATTCAGTAGTGCTGAGCTTTGTATAACATGGTCTGACAAACGCATATATAGTACGAAACACCGTGAAATGTCGGCCTTTAGGAATTGACTGTGTTATTTTGTGTCTTCGTCGTAGTGTTGTCTAGTCCGTTGTCTGTGACGTCGTCGTTGTTATTCTGTCTTGTGTCCTTTATTGTCTTGGTCCCAGTATTGTCTGTGCTGTATTAATTGTGATGTTCTGAGTTTTACAGATTATTTCGTTTTGTATATAAACTTTTATTTTTAGAAATTTATTGTAGTTTCCTTTGTTTGTTGCTAAATAATGGGATATTTCATATTTTGTTGTTTTGGTTTATGGATGTGTTGACTACAGCCACGGCCGTAGAAGAATAGGTGTGGACACTCGCCTGGAAACTTGACCCCCTTGTTGTTTGGCTGTTGTTCACCAAGTTACCGAAAATATTGTGTTTTATTGGCGCTGATGTTAGGGCGGTCGGACTAAACTCCGCCCACTTCCATTCCGTTAAGATAAACAATTTATCAAAACGTATTTTTTATCAATTTATGAAATACTGCCTTCGTTCACAAATTTAAGAAAAGGCTCCAGCAATCTTTATTTACTTTATAAATTTAACAATGGAAAAAAGCAGACGGAGTTTGAGTCCGACCGCCCGGTTTACAGCGCCAAAAAGTACGACATTCTCGGTAACTTGACGAACTACAGCCAAACAACAAGGGGGTCATGAAAAATACATTGTTAGATAGGCGAGTGTCCAGACCTGTTCTTCTACGACCGTGACTACAGCTAAACTAGGTTTTTTTCTCTTTTATCGTTTTTCGCTTGTTTGCTTTTCCTTAGTCTCATTCTAAGATTTTTGAGACCACATAATATTGCGAGGGCGTATGTCCACAATATTACAGTACGATATAGTAGGATGGGTTAAAAAAAATAAAATTTTCGAACATTTAATACTAAATTGCTAGTCTACAGACGAACATTAAAAAATTACTATTCCATTCGTAAAATGTTCTGTTTTTTAAATAACAAAATCAACCGAATTATCTCTTACCTTCAATATCTACTGGTAGATTTCTTATAGTGCGCACTAGGTCTCTTTTGCCTGATGTCAGAAAGAATTATATGTATTGCATACAACAAACGGTGTGCACAATACATTTACCACATCTGTGAAGTTCGCACTCTATGTACGTAATATTAGTTTCCCCGAATTAATTGTGTTGAGGGTATGAAACGAAATATGTGTCCATATTTTATATTTATTTAATAATAAGTATAAGCACTACTTCACCTTTTACTTGGACACTTTCCATTCCAAACCAACATAGTCCTGCCAACAATAGTTTTTACGACGTATTCAAAGTCCACGCTATTTTACCTTATTTCACGACATGCTTATCACATGGGCCTACATACATAAAACAATTTAAGAAATAAGCCAGGTAGGCACCCGATGGTAAATACACAAACAAACTCAAAATACTCGTGATTATAATATTGTGTTCATGTTAACATATCAATAAAGTAGGCCTACACAAATAAGATAACCTCTATCTTTTGAAGCTCATAAAAGCCTACAACAACATTTATAAGTTATGAGTATTCTGTTATGCTTGTAAAATAAACACCTATAATAAAGGTTCAAACCGTTTAAGTAAATAATACTAACCTATTTAAGGCCTAACATACCCATAGGTACAGTGCAGAAAAAAAAATACTTGAGAAATTATTCAAAATATTTTACTTATAGAATATGTACCCAAACGAAGTACCTATTTAACGTTCTCATAAATATATGTCAATCAAATAATTTAACAAAATTGTTAACAGCTATCGTCAGACATAGTTTTTTAACATACAAGAAAGCGAAGTCTACATCAGAACCTGGGGTTGGTTGTGTTAGGTATTCGCCCAATAAATAAAATTCATATCTTCTCTTGAACTGTGACTAGTTTATAATACCATAATAAAAAAATAATTATTGTATTGCATTGTTGTATTGTACTAATATTTTAGTAAGCCCTTTTATTTGACGTGCAATGGTAACTAATACTGTGTAACATTATTTTGTTAATATCTCTTCATGTAGTACATTGATGATGACAAAAGCACAAATAATAAAATTAATTAGCCCTTATTACAAAACTGTAAATTTAAACACGTTGAGGTTTAGAAATTTATTTATCCCTGTTTGAATGACACTTGATATCGAAAATTATTTTAACGGCTCTCGGGATGCTCACAAAAGTAAACAAAGAAAAGTAATTTGATAAATCTCTATACATAAAACTGAACACTGACTGACTGACTGACATAATACCAAACTGCAGACCAAACCGCTGCACGTAGAGACATTAAATTTTTGTGTGGGTTCCCCTCGTGTCGTAGGCGAGCACCTAGTAGGGATTGTTCAAAATTCGAACTCTAAGGGGGTGAAAAGGGTCATTTGTATTTCCGAAGAAACGCCGATAAATCTCAAACCCGACGGCCTGTCATAGTGATATTTACTTTAACAAGAGACACATAAAAATGCACATTAGCCAATTTAAGAATTTTTTAAAATGCAACATTTAAGGGGTAAAAGACCTGAAATGTATTTCCGATTAACTATCGATAACTATAGAATCCTTTGGGATAGAGAGTTGATATTCGCTCCAAAATATTTCACGTAAATACCCAAAAATATGTTTCAGAATTTTTTGAAAAACGACTCCCAGGCAGTATAAAGGAGCAAAATGTTTTTTTTATGAATCGTCTATATCATTGAAACACAATTGACTATTGTAGTGATTTCTACTTCAATTGGTTACGTTAACAAATGTCTTTGATAGGACTTGAAGGCGTTTCGAAATTCTTTAATTAAGGGGGTTAAAATACGTGAAATGCGTATTTGATTAATTCTCGATATCTAACGAACCAATTGATATATCCAAGGGTTCTTTGCTTTAGATTGATGTTTATGTAAATAACTAAATATCATTTAAATATATTTTACGAATTCTGCCCCTAAGAGGTAAATTTAGGGTAAAATATGTTTTCGATTCACAATCGATACATGAATACCGCATTTTTCTAGCAACGTGATTTTTGTTCAAGATTTATGCGTGCTAAAATACCTGAAATATAATTTCACAGAAATTTCGTAAATCGCTACCTAAAGAAGCGAAAAAGGATGAAAAGTGGTGAAATGTGTATTAAATTAATCGGCGTGGTAACTTGATCCCAGCGGGCAATTGTCGTATTTTTCACGTCCGCGAGACACCAATAAAGCATTCTTAGGAGGTGAAAAGACCTGTAATTTGTTGTTGATAAATCCTCGAGATCTTTCGAACCCGTCGAGATATTTTTACTTCAGGATTATGACTAAATAAATGATCGCAAAACGGTTTTAAGATTTTTCGAATTTCAAACTTTCAGTACTGTGCAAGGTCATGTGTGTTTTTTATTGAATGATATATTTTTATTCGACTGAACGGGCTACCGTCATGATTTGCACTTCAATTGGATACTTATACACATATCTAAGAAGTTAAATTAAAATATTTTGAAATTCGACACCCAAAGAGTGAAAAAGGGGAAAAAAAATTTCCATCAACCTATGATGTTAATCTAACCAGTAGAGACATGTGTTGTTCGCGTCAGAGTGATTCTTACGTAAATATTTAAAAAATTATACGTTATGTTTTTTACTTTAATTTATAACTTGATTATTAAGAATAAAACCACGTTTGTAAACTTTAAAGGCAGACGATCCGAAAAGCAGGTACTGTACGACCAGCGAGAAATAAATTATGCAGGAGTTTCACTCTACAGCATCCTATCGAGACGTGGTGTTGTACAACATCTATGAGCACAGGACATGAATATTTTATTTTTGAATTAAATTAGTTTTTATTAATTATTTCGATTTTAAATGACACAGTAGTTTTTAGCACAGGTATACTTTTCGGGAGGTTCTGGCCTCTAATTTCGTTAAAAGCTGGGTGCGGACGTGAAATTCTGACATACAAAAACTGCAAGGCAGATATAATTAGTGCAATATGCATGTAGTCGTTTAAAAGGGGTAAAGTGGATTATGTAGTTCACTTTCCACTTAGGTTCCTCAGCATCAGCTCACGTATATCATCTAACTAGTCTCAAGGTTGGGGCACCAAATACGTTTCCGCGAAACCTTTTTCTCACCAAAACTTTCTAATTGCATTAAACTTCCAGGGGTATATTGAAAATATGCAATTGAGGGCACGGTCAATAATGATTGTGCACAGGATAAATCAGACTTTTTTCTTTTGATTAACCTCTTACATTTAAGAGTCTAGAGGGATTTACAACGATCCGCCGCATCCGCCTACCATCAGTCTGTCCGCCATTTTTAGGCCCGTTCCGTCTGGCATAAATACTAGCGATTTACAAAAACGTGTCATCCGTCCGTCGTTATTCCTTTAATTTGCATGCTACCAATGTACAAACAGAAAACTTCTGTGGGATATAAAAAATTCCCATAAATATATCATACATTTTTACAAATATTTAATTAATATATAAGTGCTTAAAATTGCAATTACTGTTCTTCGCCTCAAAGAAATTTTTCGAGAATAAATATTTACTAATTAAATTACTTATGTTATAGTGTTAGTAAGGATTTTGTAAAAATAATTTCTGTTGGTAATTTAATTTTCCCGAATGCCAAACCTACCACTACCGGAATTTAAAATACAATTTACAGCATCGTCTAACAAATATAAAAATTCCACAACCTTATTAAAATAAACTGTTAAAACGTTCGTCGCCATCTTTATAAGTCTGAAATTTCACCCGTCCGTCCGTAAAAGCTTAAAGCTTGGCAAGTTTTTGACGGACGGACGGATAGAATTGTTCCAGACAAATGCTTGGCTGGAAGTTACATGATCGACGAACGGTTGACGGACGGACGGGCACGACGGATCTTTTTAAATCCCCTATAAAACTACCCCAAAAACGTCAACTTTGCAATGCTATAAATAAGGCCCAGGTCACAGATATCGCTGTTAGTGGCAGGGAGAAACTCAAGACTGCTTTTCGTGTGGACAGCTATATCTACTTATCCTGCTACAGAGTTAGCTCAACTAGCAGCTTTGTCATTCTAAATTGATGACTGAAGTACCAATCTGGTGTAAAAAGAGGTTTTTCAATTAAAATTAATATTATCAGCAATTAATGATACTCGCAAGAAAAGCCGCGGGGAAGTGCTAGCCTCTGTATATAAAAGAGAACACTGACTGACTGACAGACATATCAAATTGCAGCCCAAACCACTGGATCTAGAATCGCGAAATTTTTTGTGTAGGTTACCCTCATGTCGTAAGCGAATAATAAGAAGGGCTTGTTCGAAATTCGACTACTAAGAGGGTGAAAAGGGGGAAATGTATTTCCGAAGAAACATCGATAAAGCGCAAACCCGGTGGCCTATCATCGTAATTTTTACTTTAATAAGACATACATAAAAATGCGTATTGGTCAATTTAAGGATTTTTCGAAATTCGACGTTTAAGGGGGTGAAAAGACCTTAAAAGTGTTTCCGATTAACTATCGCTATCTATCGAATCCTTTGGGATAGAGAGTTGGTATTCGCTTCAAAATGTTTCTTACGCAAATACCCAAAAAGATGATTTACGATTTCTTGAAATTCGACCCCCAAGCAGTATAAAGGGGCAAAATGTGTTTTTTTATGAATAAACTATATCTTTGAAACACAGTTGACTATCGTCGTGATTTTTACTCCAATGTGTTACGTATACCAGTGACTATCACAGGACTTCAAGACAATTCGAATTTTGATAATTATGAGGGTTAAAATACGTGAAATGTTTTTTTTCGATTATTCCTCCATATAAATCGAATCAATCAGATACTGAAGTGTTCTTTGATTTAGATTAATGATTATGTAAATATACAAAATACCATTTATATATATTCCTAATTTGGCCGAAAAGAGGTAAATAAAAAGGGTAAAAATGTGTTCCGATTTACAATTGATGTATATCGACCCCTTTAAGTTTTTATATAGCCACGCAATTTTTGTTTAAGATTGATGCTTACTCAAATACTTGAAAAGTTATTTCTGAACTTTCTAAATTTCCCACCTAAGTGAGTGAAGGGGGTGAAAAGTGATGTAACATGTTTTAAATTAATCGTTTATATATCTTGAACCCAGCGGGATATTATCGTGTTTTTCACGTTTAAGGGGCACCTGTTAGGTAGTCTGAAATGTGATTAAAAGGTTTTACGAAATTCACTCAGTTAAGGGGTGAAATGACCGGAATGTGTTTTAGATAAATCATCGATATCTATCTAACACACCGAAATATTCAGTTAATATTTGCTTCGGGATGATGATTAGGTAAATGGCATCAGAAAAGTATCAAGATTTTTCAAAATTCGAGCTCTCAGTACTCTACAGAGTGTGATATGTGATTTTTAATTAATGAACGTTTAGCTTTGACTGAACGGGCTATCGTCGTGATTATCACTTCACTTGGATACGTGTGTTAGATATTTAAGATGTGAAAATAAGGTTTTACGAAATTCGACACCTTAATGTGTGAAATGGAATAGAATTTGTTATCTGTCAGCCGATGATACTAATCATGACCAGTAATGATATTGAGGTGTTGTTCGCTTAAGAATGATGCTACGTAAGTTAACTTAATTATGTAGAGGAAACCTAGTTTGTAAACTTTCAAGGCAGACGATATGGAAAGCAAGTTCGACCAGCGAGAAATATATTATACAGTAGTTTCACGTGTTGTTGTACAAACTCTATAATGCCAGAAAACCAACATTATATTTTTAAAATTTAATTTTCATGAATAACTGATGCGACATTAAGTGGCGCAGTAGGGAAATCAGTCTTAGTACTACACAAACTACGTATTTCATTCGATAACCCTATTACATTAAATAATCTGTGTGATTGCCGCATGTAAACATTGCTGTGACTATACATAAGGCCCTGGCGAAGTTGCTCTTAGTTGCAGGGACAAACTTAAGACTGCTTTTTGCGTGGACAACTATAGCTTCTTATCCTGCTGCAGAGTTAACTCAACTAGCAGATTTGTCATTCTAACACTTGATGACTGAACTGCCTATCTGATGTACAAAGAATATTTTCAATGAAAGCAAATACTATCTGCTATGAGTAATACATTAGAGCAAAGCCGTGGGCGCACTGCTAGTTGTTTATATAACTATTTTTACTGCTTAAAAAATTGTAATGGTAATTTTATATCTAGCCATGGTATATTTGCTGTTACTTACATGTAAATATCCTCATAATTTTAAGTCAAATAAACTTTAGTATAACCGAACAGCCACGTGAAGGAAACAGCTCCAAAAACCTGATAATCCAAAGAAAAAAACAGTTCGCTAAAAACTACGGATTGTCGCTTATGTTACATTGGTTAATTCTGCGGGGAATCGTGCTAACACAAACTCTAGGAATAACTGTAAAATTAAAATATAACTTCAAGATTCCTCACTTAATTATTTTTACGTCGCGTTCCAAAGAAAAGGACAGAAAACACAACACCACGCTGTGTACGACACGATGGCCGAGTCAGCCTCACATACTCCTTGGCCAAGTTGACGGCTGGACTGCAAGCCGACACTGTTCATTCGCCGCCGCCAACTACGCCACCTCTAAAGCAATGTTAGTATACACTTCATTTAACCTCGAGAATACAAACGCAATATGTATATATTCAATTAAACGATTTTCAATGTTTAAGCCGTTGTTTAAAATATACAGAAACACTTTATCTACGACATCAATGCCAACCCAACCTTCCTCTAACTAATTTATTACATACGTGATTAAAATAAATATTACTAACAATGTTTAAATTCGTGGACACGTTATTAAAAAAACATTTATTTATTTATTCATCTTACCATATTGCAGTTTTATTTCTTACATAATTGTTTGGTAATAACGGAAGTATACCTAGTAATTTTTTTCAACTGTTCGTTTCTAAAAGTATCAACTTACCGTGCGGCGCCTATAATAACATCATATGATGGTCAAGGATAAATCTCCAGTCAGAACAAACCACAAATGAACGTAAGTTGCGGGAATGGCGACGCTGTGGATTGTAGTGTCGACATTACCATGGTCAAAGGATAAAGATAATATCGTAGGGTGTATAAGAACGAGTGTGAAGTGAGGTAATTAGACAACACAACATTCATGCTCGAGCTTGGTCTCAAACCCAGGACCTCTCCACCGTACACAGGAGTCTTACGACACAACGGAGGCTGGGTCATAGGTTGTAGGTAAGGGAAGTATTGATTACGATTTGTGCACCACGAAGGCATGAAATATATGCGTTATAATATATAGAATTCATGCTCTATGCATTATAGAATTTTAACTTTAAAACGTAATAACTAGTTGACATGAATGCTTTGTTTAATATACGTTTCATTGAATTCTGTTCAGATTTTCACATCATAAATATATACTTAGGTATTTCTATCAACAATATTCCAATTTATACGTATTGTCACTGGTTTTAGTATTGAATAATGTTAGTTCTATAACTGATTGTAAACAGTATTCTGATATGGTTTCTAGACGTTAGTTTTAAATGCATGTACTATGTAAAAATGTTATGTGCGGATAAACAAGAGAGAAATTTTGTTATGAATGGCTAAAATAATTTATGGAGGATTGAGGAAGAATTTTTACTAATGTCTGGGAATTACGAAATGTGGTGTCCTACTACTAATCCTACTGAAGGAAGTATATCCAGAAATTAACTCTAGGGAACATGAGACAACTTCTGATACGTTTCTGCCGAGAAGATTAATTATTCCGGTAATGTAAAGTTTTCTTATTCCCAGCGCATTCTATTAGTTCTCCTAATTTGAACGAGTCCTTGACTTGAAACTATGATGTTCTGCAAACGTTTAAATTCATAAATTATTAGATAAGAATTCTAGATAACATATTAATTTTAATTGACTGTACACAGGGCGCTATATGATTTACTGGTGGGTACTCTGCATATTATATCATTAGTTTTGTAGCTCCTTATCCTTCGCATTGACAAATTGTCACAGTGTTATTTTTCAGTCCGCGATATTTTTATCTTTCTACTTCTCCCCGAACTCCACCCTGAAAATAAAATGAAACATGGATATTTGCGTATTGTCTTAAACGATGTTATTTTTATTCCTATAATTTTAAAAAGGTCACATTGTGTTAGTGATATGTCATTTGTTTAAACAGATGGTGTACTAACATCAAGTTATAATTCATACTAGCCGGACCCAGAGTCAAAGCTCACAGCAATTCCGTCATTTATTATTATGTTGATATTAAGTAACAGTAAAATAATATACCACAGCGTAGTAAAATTCTTTACTTCGAGACAAGGTACATGTGTTTATATACTTTTATTCTTCTCATTTTGAAAAACGGCCATATCCAGGCATCGTCCCTTAAAGTTTAGGCAATAAAATGTGCGTGTAATTTCCTCATGAGTTATCTATGATCTACATTGTACTAAGTGCCGAGAACCAGAGTATGTCAAGAGTGAATACAGCTGCAACTAGACTTCCTTGCATGTGTAAGAACTGCAGTATGACTTGATGCACTATATGACGTGTAACACTGCCAGTATGCTGTACTGTCAATACTGTGTCTCTCAAGTCATGTGACTTCGTGGTCACGTAAGTAGTCACAGAAATGTTTACCTAATTTAGTAGCATTTTATTTTTTGTTAGCTAGTTCTATGTAATGCGCATAAATAATTTTCGTCATAATAAAATTCTTTCTTGTTTCTTTAACCAAATGTTAATTACTGTCTTCCATTTTACATTCACAGACCGTTTCAGATTATTTCTGGATATAGTCGCAACATAAATATCGCATAGCAGCTCAACGAGACCCACAATTACGCCCTAAGCGTGAAGCATCTCTATGTTATGCTGTCGCATTAATTGCTGTACTTTCCTTGCAACTCATATATGATGTGACACAGGTGTGCATAGGACATCGTTCTTTCAGAAATAGAAAACCCCTGCTGATACATGTCGTAGTCACGTTATCTGGTTACAGACAATCACAGTGACATTTTAGTGAAAAATTATTAAATATTGATACCGCTAATGTTGTGAACGCGTATTTCGTGCGTGTAGTAAATACGTGTAGGCCCTGATATAATGTTTACTTATCATGCAGGAACAAATTACACTCCAATTATACCTTTGACACTGTAGGAATAATTTCTATTCAACTAATTAAAATTCTTAAGGTTTTTATGGACGCGTAGACCAATGCGAAGTACTGGAATAATAAACCATAGTTTTCAAAATAATTAATTTTACACTTTTTTAACTACTCGTGTAGTGATTTTTGCTTTAGTAATATTGTCGTATACGTTATACGAGTTAATAACATATACCATTTAGATTGTTTGGAAACACAGCAGAAATATTAGTGTGAAATAGCGACAGTTGTTACTGTATATTTATTTACATCAGCTATGACCCAATAAATTTTGAGGAGTTCGTACTTACACAAATGAAGTGTCAAATAAATATTTTGTACGGCTCTTACAAAAAAAAAAAAAAGATCCTGTGTGAATTTTTACTATTTACAACTTAGTTCCTAAACATTTGATTAGATCCTCTAATCTTTCTTTCGCGGATGTTTAACTCTCTTCGTCGCAAGTGACCTAGGCTACAATAAATCAAAGCGCTGCATGTACACTATTTTAAACATGTTTGTGCAGTTCAGGCAACATGCATAATGTGAAGCAACAGATTCGTTAAACATGATCATTATTTTAGCGTTAAAAGCAGACATAAGTTTAAATGGTGATATTTCATTAGTGTAATATTTTATACAGCTTGTTTCAATAAATATGTTTCAGCGGCTGACAATTCTTAACATCATTGGTTGCAAATTTCATGTTCCATTCACAAAATGTTTAATCAACAGAATTAAAAACTACAAATATTTTATTATAATACGTGTAATGATAATCTACTTAGTAACAATTATAAATTTTAAAAAATTATTTCGTCTGTTTGTTCAAAATTTTTACAAGTTTCAGTGTTAGTCATTTACAGTAATTTTTGTAGTTTTTAAACAGATGTATTTTTGTGCTTATTTTAATAAAATATGCAATTATCAAAACATTACTACATATTTAAATTTTAATATTATATTAATATGACTAAAGGTATCAATTAACTGTAATATATTTTTCAGTTGTGTTTTAAAGGAAAGCTTTTTAAGCATATATTACGATTTAACTGTAATACACGGGCATTAATCTGTATTCCAGACTCGCTTGCGTTCGAAATTCGAGGTAGCCGTCAATTCTCGAACTTGCACCACTAGAATTGTTTAGAAGTTGAAAGTTTTGCGCTGTTTAACGCTTTGCACTTTGTGCTTGTTTAGAGATTCAAAAAAGAAATCCCCAAAATATAAATCAAGTGATGTTATACGAGAATTCACATTGAATATTCCGTGAATGTTTTTAACGTGGATACATATACCATAAATCAGCCGTGCTGTCTGCTAGGCTTGAATGCATAAATCATTGAAATCTTCTTACTGAAGAATGAGAAAAAAGTGCTTGGGTCAACGGCGGCTCGTGATTCTATCGGCTTCGTAGGAACCTACATTTGTAACTCAGAAAACTACATCAGCTACTAAGTATCATCGAGATTTTTCTGAAGTGTAATGATTCCAATCTTATACATTACCTAAAACAAACTGCTTTTTGGGTAAGCTTTCGCCAAGTGCAGTCTCTCGTATAAAATATTATAGCCAGCAATTTACTTAGAAAAATACTGTTTTAAAATATTTTTAATTTATTTTGCTTCTGTTCAATAAAATTTAATTAAGGTGTCAAGTTTCTTGTACCTTTCATGCCAACCTCTAAGTTTACAAAAATCTGTGAACCGTGTCGTAAGGTGGGTGCTCGTGTTTCGATCTTCTTGGATCTCTTCAGGTAAAGGCAGGTTGCAGATTTCAGCAACCACCTTACGACACGGTTCACAGATTTTTGTAAACTTAGAGGTTGGCGTGAAATGTACACGAAACTTGACACCTTCGATTACATATCGCCAAGAAACACAGTTTAACAAAATGTAATTAGTTTTGCCAAAAGTAAAGGATATATTATCTCTTCGTATGATGAATTCTGCTGTCAGATTAAGGCTCGGTTTCACCAACCTCTGTCTGTTAGGTATTTAATATTCGTTAAATAAGATTAGCATTTAATTTAACACGTAAAGTGTTTTACCACGCTTTGTTAGGGCTTACATCTGCTGAGTGCTCTGTTAAATTTATCAGTATAGAGATACATAGACTGTAAAACATCTTAATATTATTTTCTTGGCTTGAGGGCGTGAGCCGCGTCTGGAGGTTAGGTTGTCTTGCGACGTTTCGGCAGTCGTTGCAGCTGCCATCATCAGGCAGTCGGATTCGGAGTTGGTCTCCGACTCCGACTGCCAGATGATGGCGGCTGCAACGACTGCCGAAACGTCGCAAGACAACCTCCAGACGCGGTTCACACCCACAAGCCAAGAAAATACAGACAACGGCCGCGAAAGCCTGCGATCTATCTTAATATTAGTTTAAAAATTCTAATGTCAGCCAGTCGGCCGACTTCACATCTGTTGCACTTAGATTATTTGAATTTTGAGGAAGCCCTATCTGAAGTAGAGCGTTTTTTAAATTATGTAATAAACTGGAATACCCCTCTGACTTCTTTGTAGAAATTACTAGATGCAATGCTGTTTTATGGTACGTGGTTATTCCAATTATTTGTAATATTCGTTCCCGGTGCAGGGAAAGCTTTTATATGCAGAACAGCTCATACGGTTTCGTCTGTAGTAGCAGAAATAACACTTCACTGATGCTGAGGCTACATGTTAAAGGTTAACTTTTCACCACATTTTGGACATTGCGTAAATAGAGCTCATTTGAATTACACTTGTCAGGGCAAGCAATTTTATAGAAAGGGCATTTCGTGTTTGGAAAAAGGCAGTTGCCTGGGTCGTCAATTGTAAAAATAACCGACGTACAGAAGTCGCTTGCAATCATTGTTACTACAGCAGTGCTGCATAACATAGTCATTAAAACGAAAGATGAGGTTGCTCCACAAGAAATTATACATTTTAACTATTTCAACACATTTCTCCACTTTTCACCGCGTATGGATAGGTAGATAAAATAAAAAAACACTTATTTTTAATACCGTAGAGAACGACTTTAGAAAAATCCTTTCTTAGTGCTTTGAGGAAGCCACACACTACATTTCACTGTTAGGGCTATGGCTTGACATGTCGATAAGACAGAAATTCTTTATTAGTACTTGACAGCAAGTTTCATTTCTGTTTTCTTCCCTACGCATTAAAAATTTTACCGTAAAATGTTTATTTTTGCCTGCACTACAATTGCCTCTATAACAAATGAATACACACAAAACAAGTTGTTTGTTTTTATAATATTATAATATGTTAAGAATGGTTGGGGTCGGTTCTAAAAGTCAAATATCAGCCACTGCATCCTATATTCCATTTAACAACCATGTTAGCTAACATTACATAAACATACGTTGCTGAAAAAATCTAATTTAACATACTTCAAATATATTATGTTACATAACCTATGTTAGTAGCACTTTAAACAGATGTTGATGAAACCGGCCAAGAGACTACACGCCTGATAGATTTCAATGCGATAAATATTTCACTTAATTATTGTGATGCAAGTCACAAAGTTGAAATTATTGTTTTCCCTTAGGTAAATGTTGTTGGAAGTGTGATCAAACATATTATCTTTGTATTGTTATAACCAGTTAACTATGACTGTGTTTGCCATGTTTAGTATAATTAGTCTATGGTTTTCTTCAAACTGTTTATTCTTGGTGTACAACACAACATGGTGTATTGTATAAAGATGTGTTATTTATGTGAACTTGTGTAATTATTTACAAAAATCTCCATCAGGTTATGGGCCCAGGATGCAAAACAAGTTAATTTTTTGTTTAATATTTACGCGATGTTCGTGTGGATCTGTTAAGAGTTAATGTTATCAAAAGCACGTCTTCGTGTATCATGGCTTCTTTCGGTCTTCCTTCTATAGAGAGGTTAAAAGGCAGGGAAAATTTCTCCTCTTGGAAATTTGCCTGTAAAGCTTATTTGGAGTGCGAAGGACTGTGGGACGTTGTCGAAGGGACACCAAAGGTGGACACCGCATCCGACAAGGATCGCAAAGCCAGAGCAAAAATCATCTTATTAGTTGATCCGGTAGTAT
>PNEQ01044068.1:9421-25333 GCA_003012365.1 Medauroidea extradentata
TAAAGTTTGCTCGTGTAAAAAAAAAAAAAAAGAACCGACTTGAAATTAAACAACGGGTTTTTGTATCTGTGGCTTGGCGTAATACTGGCTCCGTTCACTCGGTTCTCCTCCAGTCGTTACTGCTGTGTCTGTTAGTTCTCTACTCTGACTTCAGAGCGCAGTAGCAGCATTCTTTGCGCATGTGTACTATATGTTTACTCAACATTGTTGTGTACAGCACGTACACTCTAATAACATTTTGTAAAATTTACAAGGAAGTTACAAGGGTAAAATTTGTAATACTACGAAGGAATTTTTTGTTCCTATACCGCCAGTTCCTTCACTGTAAATTATTTTGTAAAATATGACAAGGCACTTAATCGTAGTTGTACAAACTTTTGTAAATGTTGAAAATTTTTCCTTGTAAAATTATTAGTTTATAATGTTAAAAGGATTTTGTTTAAAAAATCTTAGAAAAAGTGTGTAGCCTACAAAAATCGTAAGTTCGCCGGAAATTACTTATGCAAAGGTCACACTCTGAATAGTATTTTTCTAGAATAATGTGAATGTTTACATTAATTGTGTGCTTTAAAGGAAATAATTATTACTAAACTGTACGTTGAATGTATACAAATAAATAATAGTTCTGAGGTACAGGAGTTACAGTGGTCTTTGTGATAGAATGTGTAGTTTCTAAGGATGGGGAGAGTGGTTCGAAACTTAGCACAAACAGAGGTTGTTTTTTATTTTTCCAAAATAATTTCACGTATACGTCCTTATTTGATAAATAAGTTCAGTGTTGTTTATGAAGTACAAGGTACTTTTAAATTTATTTATTTCCTTTATTGAAAGCTCAGCTAAAAGGGTAGGCCTTGTGATTTTACAAACATATACTTTGCATTTTAATACAAGGACAACCATTGTAGTTTTACAAGGTCTTTCTTTGGCAACTGGGTTTCCAACGATTTTCTTTGAAAAAGTACAAAACATTTTTACAGTGTAAATAAACAACAAAAACTACACTGTAATATTAAACATATTTTAAAGAGTATAAACCGAACTACAGTTTTCTTGAAATTCACCTTCCAAGCTTTTAATTCAGAATGTTGTTGTAAGATTTCAAGTCGTGTGTTGAGAACTACTTGACTGGGTTTTAACCAAACTCTTCGATTTTATATTTTGTCAATTCATCATCAAAATTTTTATTTCAATGCGGGTCCCTGCTGTAGGTCAACATTTTGGAAAATAGCGGGACAAGAATAAATAAATTTATGACATTTCAAGTTTCTGGAGAAATTATACCTGCTGCACACAAATTTTATCATTATAGCTTTTGGATTAATTTGCAAATATAGTGAACGAAAAGTGATTTATTAATTATGCTGATTGAAATCCAACACAAAGTGAAATAATGTTTAGTTTTGCGGAACAAGGTTTTCGTGTTGGAACAAGTAAACAAGAACAATATATCAATTTTGGTTTTAGAAATAAAACATTTAACTGCCGTTGTGAGATCAGTTATTTTGGTATTTCCAGATGAATTTTGTTTCATTGAACAAAGGTTTTTGCGAGTGTGTTAAAACGTAATTATTAGAACTTTACTGCACTACTCACGCACAAAAACTGTAGAAGCAGTAACGAAATACATTGCATGTGAAAAATAACTAGGATGTTGTTTCTCTTAGCACTCAAGAATATGTAAATTTATTGATATTTAATTTCATGCACAGTCCAGACTTACAGAGTAAAGTTATAAATAATCATACACTGTATGTTTTCAAGTATTATTTAGGTTACGTCATGAAATAAATAAATTAACTTTTACGCTAAAGCACTGTATTAGAATTCAAAAAGCCTTGGGTTTAATTTCCGGTCCTAACATTTTCACTTACGTTTACGAGAATTTCCGAAATTTCTCTAGACGTATACTAGGATACTATCCTAGCCAATATCTTCACAGTTTATTCTTCCATTATATTTTTCCCATACTTTAGTCTCGTGCATTAAAATCACCGAATAAATGATTTCTTCAGATATTTTTCAGTGTCATGGAGTTGAAGTAAATGTGAGAAATCTTTAAAAAGTAATAAACGTCCATGCATAGTGTCATATAAAAAGAAATGACAATTAAAATCTGTAGAAATGAACATTTTAAGGCAAGGAAATCTTTAGTTAGATGTATCACATGTCAGAATATTAAACTATCACTTTAGAGTCTGTTAGAAAAACTATAAAACGTGTTAAAATGTTTTGATTTTGGAATGAATTTCAGATCGGCAACGCTACAGTCCGTTGATTCAGACGTTTCGCTAACGCCTTAAAGTAGATGCAGACTTTCTGATAACTCAGACTTGTTTGAGGCATACTTTCACTTCTCCAGCAGGTACATTCACAAACAAAATTTACGATGTAGTCAGAAGAACGTGGGATGCAATTAAATGAGTCTCCTCCAAGCAAGGAGAAAGTCGTCATATTGCGCAGTAAAAGCGGCATCGCCAATTTTAGATCATTGTAACGGTTTATTTTTTTTAGGGCCTATCTGATTTTACAAGCCAGTTTTCTAGCACGGTGTGAAATACTGCAACGAGTCGTTTGGGATGAATTACACAGGTAACTCCTTCTCCGGCGCATGAACCGTGTTACAGAGTGTTTCATGGATTCTTTTTATATGAAACTGCCAACAGTTACGTTAATGTAACATGTAAATTAAAATAACTTTTAATGGTTTTAGAACTACTTGAACGGTTATTAGAAACATATATTTGTTTATATTCGAGGTGGCTATACATTAATTTTTCAGGCAGTTATGTCTGTAGAGTTACTGACTTTATTTGATAAACAGAAAGGTAAAGTAAACTGAACAAGTTCCGTTTACGTGCTCCCTTGCGAGCGAACGTTGCAGCAGCAGACAACCGCAAGACGAAACAAAGAAACTCGAAAAGAAAAGCCAGTGTTATCTGCTGTTGAACAAAACATAGAAAGGAAACCATAGTCACATATAGATAGGGCTAGGAAAAATTCGTGAGTTCAATGACCTGCGTGCTAGAAACCAATGTCCTATACATACTCAAGCCCTGTGTATTCGTTCATTGTCTGTTGTCTGAATGAGTAGCAGGTAATGGACAAATAGTAGGGCTTCGGTATACTCAGGATAATGGATTCTAGCTTGTCGGTCGTTGAACTCGGGAAATATTCCTAGCCCTACATATAGATTGATGACACCAAAACTGAAAAATACAGCAACAAAATGTACAACTTAAAATAACAGAATACAATTCCGCGAGGGAACAGCCAGCCTACTGGAGTTCCTCTCTCTGGACATTAGCTTGAAGGCGGGATTAACTGAGACGGTAGAACATCGCAAGAATATTTCGTGACAGTGTATTTTGTAGCGGCGTGCGCCTTGTGTGATTGGAGGGTTGTTATGCAGTTTTGAAAGACGAACCACGGCTATTCAGTAGCTGCGCACCGGAGTTTACATTGCCCCAGTCATATGAAGATACTCCAATATCTACAGAAGAATGTCAGACATGGATACATCATATTGAAGCCTAAATGAGTCATCTTCACCCGAGATAAACCATTGTCACTAGGGTTTTGAGATATCAGTTCCCGAACCACTGCATTTATTGTCATTGATTGAGGCCCGTTAACTTCGTGAATTTTTTTTATTTTAGCTGTATGGTCTGTTACAAACTGAAGAATTATGTTGGACGTACGTCTCTGCAGTAAATTGCGTGTCACAGAAAACCCAAGAACACAAACAGACAAGTAAACAAACGAAAGGATTTTTTTTTGTAACTGGCAAACATGGGTAAACATACACAGTTCCACAAGGAATGAAGCTAAAGAGTTACAAGAAATTAAATCAACAGAAACGAGCATCCAAGCACCAAAAACAAACCAAGGGAAAAAACTAAGCTTATTCCACAAAAGGTGTAAGTAAGATCGAAACAACAGACAAAGATTTACAACAATTAACAGACAAACCAAAACGAACGAAAAAAAAAAAAGCTTGTTGTAGACGACACAGCAGAAGCACAGACACTTTGAAGAAGCGAACGAATACAAATAGCACAGTAGTTAACTGTGTACAGTAAGTTAAAACAATGAAAACACAGATGAATACAATGCTCTCTTTGCGACAAATGTTCTGTGTTTACATCTATTTGAGTCTGTGTTCACTTGTGTCACAGCCTTGTCGCCCTCGGTACACTTTTGGTCATGTTTCTCACACTTGATTTTGTTTTTCTTTCAATTGTTCTACTTTAGAATTTGTGTTACCTTTCTGTATACGACTGTATTCCTTTACTCAGTTGCATGTTTATCATTGTTGAAAACAGCTTATATATATATATATATATATATATATATATATATATATATATATATATATACACTAGCATTTTTCTTTTTTGGTTTTTAAATTAATTTTAAGTTTTTTTTTTACTCGTCAATATTCACTCGTGATGGCGCATGAACGTACTTACACAAAATAGTTTCAGTTTTTATAATGCATTCCAATTAGAGGAATCGTTAGAGAGAGATACTGTACTTCGACTTTATTTATTCTTCTGCCACCGTCTGATTAGTTTTTATCAGGTAAGGTCTTTATTTGAGTTCATTTTCTAATTGGGACGAGAACTTTTAAATACTAAAAAATGTATAGGAGTTAAGTTTTTCTGACCCCAAGTAACATCATAAGTAGTAGTTTTTAATGCACATATGTAAGCAGTGCTTGATGACACATAAGACTGAATTTACAGGCCATTTACTATCAACAGGAAAATTCTAAAAACCCTCCAAATTTAACTAATAATTCTACCTGTTCTATTGTAGCTTCAGAAGATATTTGTGATCAACTAAATGCATACTCTGTGCTTATTTGTTCAAAGGTAATGTTATGTTATATAACGGAGAAATAACAGAAGTTGATTGAAAAAAAATTTAATCATCGACTTAAAAAAATAACTCACTTAACCAAGAACAGTATAGAGTTTTATGTATTCTTTACGACAGTAGTTTGTCACCTGCTTAAACCTCACAACTGGACTCTTCTTTGTTCTACACTGTTCATATGTTTAATACTCTCCCCTTACAATTTACACTACCTATTACAAGACATTTTCTGCAGTTTTGGCTACGCATTAGTACGCCAAACTACACTTGTGCTAAGTGACATAATTTTTTGTCTCCTGTTACCATTTACATTTTGTATGATTTACAACCTCCTATTCTTGTTACTATCTGGCCTTACATATTGCTGTTTGAAGGACCGGTACATACATTGTATGCATTGATACGAAAATACTTAGTTCTTGCGGTACTAACAAAAATACATAATCACATTATGTCTGCTATACACTGTCAGCGTATTAGCATCGGTGACACTTTCGTAAACTCAGAAACTCAGAGTAAATGTCTGGAATAACATCCTCTTACTTCCCCACACACAAATGCACACCTATGCTCATGCACTATCGCACGTTCATTAGTACTCGCGCGACCGTTCATACAACAATCATGCAAGCCTGTCGACGAAATATGCCATGGTTAAAACTGAAACACTTCACACGCAAACTCTAAAGAAAGACTAACCACAAAACAAATGACAAATTTACACAAGTTTCCTTGGCCACATATCGCCATGTAAGTAGGGACTGGAAAATTCCGCGAATTCAATGACGTAGAGGCTAGAATCCATTGTACTATACATACTCAAGCCCCGTCTTCCTGCCTTAGTTAATTGTCTGCTGTTCTCACTGAGTAGCAGCTAGTGGACTAATAGACGGGGCTTGAGTATGCATAATACAATGGATTCTACCTTGCAGGTCATTGAATTCGCGAAGTCTTACAGTCCCTATACATATAAGTAACGAATGACGACATCAGCATAGTTGTAAAGATAAATCTCTTCAAATATCTAACAATATTAATTTGGCTACCTGTTAAAAAACTAGATTATTGGACAGTAATTTTCCTGAAGTTGAACTAAACATTATTTAATTACTCAAAATAGCTAAAGATTTTCGGACGTATGTTTATATGAACTTTTATTCTTGTATTCGTGTAATGAACCTGCCCTCAAAATTTGTAAAATATTTGAGACACCTTCTGTAACTTGTGAGAGTGTATGTGCACACACATACACCAACACACACACAGCGTGTCCAGAACAAACTTATAAAAAACGCACACCACGCGAATCCTGGGCTTAATTAGAGACGGAAATGCAAGTACCAAAAGTTGTACGACGATATTTTACGCACACAAAGTGGCAACACTGCGCTGGAGGACATCGGCAAACATATACACATGAAGCGTACTCATTGTGTGTGACTGAGGATGCTACACATCTTCACCGCCTTGATATTTTTACATTTATAAAAGTATTAAGTTAAAATATCATACTTTATTGCTAAACACACTTATTATTCCAAATGTGTATGTGTGGTTATGCACAAACACGCATTTTTGAAACTTGTAACGAAGCCATACAGTCAAATATGAAGTTCAGACCTTCACGCTCCTGGCTTGCACGGTTACAATGTAAGTATTTCTCCTTCTCTAACCAATTTATGATAATTTACTGGAATATTGTTGAACCTATCCTAACACTGAAGACAATAAACAGTTTTCTTTTGATGCTTTTCAAATACAAACACACACACGCACCTATAAACAACCACACACACTTGCACATACGTAAACACATGAACTTGCTAACTCCCTCTCTCTCCCTCTCTCTCGTTTCTGTAAGTCTGTACAATCCTCTAAACTGGTCCGTCTTTATAGCAAACAGGGATAGTGTCTGCAACATAAATGCCTGTTGTTATATTAGTTAAATATTATGTTCATCTAAGATACATTCAAAATTCTTGCAAGATGCCAGTCTCACACTAAATTGTTGGCGCAATGTGGATCTTGCTCAAATAGGGAGATATAGTTACTAGTGTTTTTATTTCTATGCAAGGCTCTGCAAGCTGCTTCGAACGTAGGATTTAGATTGTTACTCTGCACTGACTGTATAATCAATTATATACAAACTAATTACATTGGTGTAAATATGGTTGAGCTAAGCTAATAAAAATTTAACGAATTATACAGCAGCAATTAACACGTATGTTATTTATAAGTACTGGATACCGCAAATTAGAAACAATGTAGGCAATCTGAAAGTAATTATTACGTTATTTTTTATCTCGTTAGTGTAAATTTTAAAATATATAATATTTTTTTCTAACTACCACCGTGACTGTAAAATTTCATTAGAGGTTATTATCAAGTCTCCTGTCAAGTATATTATTAATTTTTTTGAACGGTATTGCTTTTATATTTATTTTATGATAGTTATAATGAGATGTCAGGTACGAAATTAAATATCGTGTCATGAATGTATGTTGTTATCGATAGCCGTACCTAGTTTAATAAACAGCTTAGTTAAACTAGTTGTGAAAGTGCAGTATGTGAGCAGTTACAGGCGCGCCTCCTCGGGCCAGATATCAGCAGGCGACATTCTCATGCAGAGTGCGGGCGTCACGCGGAGTTTGCAGAGCGCCGCTGAGGTTACAGAGGTTTGCTGAAGTATTGAGAGAGGGCGGAGGGCGTCCATATTACCACCAGCGTCTCTGCGAGGTCTGAGGCGGCAAACCACTCCCCCTGGAGCCGCCGTGTGCAATCAGGGAGGTATTTCACTGTTCGTTGGTTTCTTTTCCACGCGGGCGGAGGCCAACCCCGGGTGATGCCAGCGACTTGCTGCGCCGCCGGGCTCTGATCGGCTTTAAAATCGCTCCCCGGGGGTTGTCTGCAGCAAGACGGGGGTGGAAGGAAGCAGGGGATCTCACGGCACGTCAGCCAGGCAGGAGAAGGTATCGGGTTCCGATATCAACCACCTCCCACCCTCTCTGCACTTTCCTAACCCTGTGAACACACGTGAGCCACCGACTTAGCGCCAGTCGCTCGCTCGCTAGCAGAGATTCCTGCATCAGGTCGCAATACTCGCTGCTGATCTGCGCGTTCCAGGTACAGGAGCGAAGAAGAAGTCGGGACGACACTGGCTCACTCAGCTAGTGCCTCTTTGCTAGAATTTGCAACTTCTTAAACTGGTACAAATTGTTTCCTTCTTCTTGCTGGAACAACGGAATACGAACCCATAATTCGATTTTTAAATGCTTGTTGCAGTGGCGTATGTACACAAACCAATACAATATAATTGTAAACTCTCATTGCAACAAACATTAAATAATATAATCAATTCCCTGTATGGACTCGCTATGCATTTATCAGTAAGACAGCTGGAACACAATATGATTGTTCTCGCACAGTGCTCAAACAATTTGACTTTCTTGTGCTAGTGTCGCATTCTGGCATTATTCCAATAGGTCTTGCCCTAAAGTCACTAAACATGAGCGATTGCGTATGTCTACAAAACAATACGTAATTAGCATTAACCTCATTACGTTGTTAGTGGATATCTGCTGCGCAGTTGTCTGTAGAACACTCGATTAGTTTTGTATCAATCTGAGTGTTAGAATTTCTGGTATAATAACGACGATGATTCCGTTTTTCAACTACATTGGAGATGTTCTGAAAGAATTAGAACAACCATGTTTCTGAAATGTGTACAGTGGGAATAATTTTTCATCGCCAACGCAATTGAACAGACAGGTAGGCCTCGTAGCGACACTGCCAACCTCGAGGAATAAGTGCGACAATGTGAGCACATTATGTGTTTCACTGCAGCAAAGTTCTAGGCTATAGAAGTCTTAGTGTGTGTATATAATGTAGCATGGTTTCTACACTGGTTGGCAATACGTGTGCTGATTCAAGATACTTTTATTCTTTTCTATGTTGGGTAACCCTCGCGATGACACATTTAACACCACTCAATATTTCGTTTAGTCACAATGTAGACACACTTACATCAGAAACATCACCAAATTCGGCAGACATCAAAACATATTTTCGCTGCAATTTTGATATTCATTTTTCTTAGAGAAATACATTTATAAATACTTTAGTTTGAAGTTAACACTGCCATAAAATACTGCAATTCTCATTTTTTATACTCACAGCACAGCACTTAATTTTAATAATTAGAAGAATAGTTAATTTCTACCTTCTGAGATGAACATTATTAGTCTATACATTATCGATTTACACTAAGGAAAGAACCTCTGTTTACTTCAAAGTACGATTTTATTGTGAAAGTTTTTCCTTTGCTTTACTACCGATAATAATCAGCATTTCTCGATTGTGTAACGGAAGAAATAGAAAATTGCTATTGACCTTAACTGAAATTGATAGGGTTAGAAGTTTTCATTAGGATATCACTATCCGTAAAGATGATTAAGTTTTTGCATTGATAAAAATGTTTAGTTGGTATCGAAGTAACAATTAAAAACGTAAAATACTTAATTTAAAGTAAATACTATAAAGTAAGTACATAAGATGTGGACGTCACAATTTTTAAACTTTAAACCTTTATTTCATAAACCTGACTACACATTGGTTTCAGGGTCTTCCGGTAAAGTGAATATGACTTTGAATATAAAGACATGTATTTTTGATGTAGTGAAAATAAATAACTCCATACTTCAGTAATCAAAGGCTAAGAGATGCCTTCAATCACTGAATTTAGCGAAGTGCGTTAGGCGGGTTGATGAATAGTCAGGAATAGTGAAACGATGCATTTTGTATTTCAGTCTGCATGATACACATGCGTGTTACCACTAACGCTGTTAAATACACTTCCAGGATATTTTCTAATAAGTCTTTGGCCATTTGACCATATACCAACATACACCCGGTTGACAGTTCCAAACATGTTTCACTATATGTGACCGAGCGAGGTGGCGCAATGGTAACACGTAAGACTCGCATTAGGAAGGACCCAGGTTCAATCCCCGACTCCTTCCATTCTGATATCAGATTTCCATGGTTTCCCGAAATATCTATAAGTGAATGCTGGGAAGGTTCCTTAACAAAGGCCATGGTAGATTCCTCTCCCAGCTCCTGTCATTGTACTAAGTTGTGTGTCTCCATCTATATGACCTCGCTGTCGACATGACGTAAAGCCCAACTACCTTACCTTACATGCGATCAATATTTGTTCAATGTGCAGCAGATAACATTGACCACAATATCAACACAATATCCACTAGAAATAATCTCATTAATTTTAATCTCATTTTTTTGCCGTAAAATATTTGTTATAGGGTACTCAGTTACAACTAAGATATAAAAACTCATTTTTACTATAGAACTTTAAGCGTAGGCCAGCACATACTTTTATTGCTGAAAAGTTTAAAGCCAAGTTTTGTGGAAATTTCTATTTCAGTTTAGCGTGTATCCGGTTAGTACATTTTGAAGTACGGCAGTCTGAAAATGCAACGTTGGATGGCATCGAAACAGTATTTCTAACGAGCGTGGCATTTCAACAATAACGTTCTCTACTTGTCCGAAGTGAGTTTTCTTGTCATACATTGGCACGATGAGAACATGCAGAACAGTTCAGCAAAAATAACGCATATCTCTGTATATTATAACGCATTTGAATATCTAATAGGCGGTGTCCTTAAGATGATCGTCTGCCAAGGTCATCGAACAGTTTACAGAGCTTCGGCCGCTACCAGACTATTCTAAAACTGCTCAACGCGCATGAGTGATGTTTCCTTTGGAATATAATTAATAAAACATTACACAAATATGTTTCCATTGTACTTTCACCAATACTCATTAAAGCACATTTTCTTGCGGCCGAAAATTGCGAAAATGTCTGTTATTACGTACGGTACTCTTAAGGTATCATAATGTTAATGCAGTATCTCTTAAAAGATATAAGCGGGTACAATATAAGTTTATCTTATTACATAATGTCATAAAGTAATAGGGTTACCTCTGGAAGTCGCACAGAAGCTAGTTGATAGTAAGAACATTGCACTCCAGTACAGTAACTTGCGCCTAGAGGCTAGTTGGAGGCGCCTTGCGTGTGCTGTTTCGTCCTTACAGCTTCTGAACATCTAGAGCCTCGAGCGCGCAAAATACTTCCACCTAGGCGGCTACCTTTACAGTCAATCCTTCCAATATAAGGAATCACAAGGTTTCAAATTACGACTGGGTTAAAGGCAGCCGATGTTATCAAGTTTCTATTGTAATCTTCCCTGCATTGTACTACATTGCGACTGAGTGACGTTTTATGCGTCGTCATTGTGTAGGCCTATATAATTAAGTCAAGAAAACATTAAAAATTAGTGCAGAAGAGCAAATGTAATCCAATATTATAGTATTCGCAGCCATATTGACTTGGCAGCCATATTGCATTACTGCAGACTATAAAGAAGTATAACCCTGCTCTGCCATTTTTATTAGGTTTGTTAAGGGAAGGAACAATAAACAGAGATATTATTATAATTACTTGAAGAATAAACATTGTTTTAACTTGACTAATACTGGCCGTTTATACTAACGAGCTTCTTCTTGCTTCTATAAGCCTTTGGAAAACGTTTTAAAGTGGTTTTGTCTGTTTCTTTCTTGTGTCTTTTTTAAATTTAACGTGTTTACATGCATACACGCTCTTGTTTTACAAGTGTAAGATTGAAATATTAATGTAAGTTCTGTGTTTTTATAACAGTACATTGATTTTCTACTAGACACAGAAAAGCTTATGGTAACTATGACTGTTTATGTCGCATAATATAGCTAAGGGTTTTACTAAGTATAATATTCTGTATTTCTGCTGAAGTAACTACGTCACGAATCAACCCATTTATCTGTACCGACGGTCAAAAGACGAGTAAAATGAAAACTATGTTTTCTCTAAACAACGAATGCGAAATTGTAGATTAGAGCTAAGCGTATTTAATTTCGATGAATAAAGCTATCTAAAGCCATCTTTCGATATTAAGGTTGCATCTGAATCTATAATTTCTAGTAATTATTATGAAGTTTTTTTAACACATTTTTATGGAATCGTTTGAAAGGCACAGCAATTAATTTTACTTATTTTCACAACGAATAGAAGATAAATATCAGCATGCATTTACGTCGAATCTTAGGAAACCGAATCCTCAGGCTTTGTTTTAATCACAAAAGCTGTATGATTACTTTTTTAGCCATTCAGTGTGTTAAGTATAAATTCTGCAGTATTTGATTAGAAGGTCTTCCACCGTTGTTGGCTGAATGCTGTGTTTGAAAGTTTCCGCTTGGCAACCAAGAAACCCTCTGAAGTGCGAAATACAGCCAGCGCGTGCGCTTCGTGGCTGAAATGTCATTTGTCGAAATTACACGTTTCCTTCCATTCTTTCATTCGCCTTATCTCTGCCTTATCCTCTCTTGTGATTCCTTCCCGCCCTTCCTCTGCCACGCTGCTCTCTGCCGTGAAAGAGGACAAGTGAGAAATGAGGCCAAGTCTTCAGACACCATTTTCCACTCCAGCACACTTAATTCGTGCCCTGGAAAGGTATTTTTCGTCATTTCCACACCAAGTCTTTCTTTTGGCGCCTTGTCAGCGACGGCGAGGCCTTAAGAAAAAGAATGCTGCTGCCGTTCACACTGGATGAGCAGAGCATGTGTGGATGATAGACCTTAACGCGCCTATCAGCCGCGGAGTTCATGCAAGGAACACTGACTAACTGCTCTCCAATCTGGTAGCTAGTCTACTTCATCAGGAATATTTTCGCTGCTAAGGAATGCACGTATTTCATTCGTGTAATTGTGCAAGTATGACCGAAAATTTTAGCTTAACTAATTTAGAAATGTCTTGTATCGAATACTTACTTAAACATTAAGTACAAGAAGCAAACTATGTTTTCCTAAACAAATAATAAAGTTCAGTTTACTCCATGCGATCATGCTACCATGTTATTTTAATTTTTGTGAAAATATTCTGTAGCGGGAGTGAATGATTTAGTGAAGTATTGTGGACAGACGCCATTGCAGTTCGGAGTCGTTCCAGGAATACAACAGTGAGACAAGAAAAGCCGAGAAAGAATAACTAGCCGATTTTAGGTGTTGTCAAAACACAAATCACCAAAAAATAAAACATGAACAATCCGTTACGAAATACTATTTAGTGTACTATATTCTTGAATAAATTATTGTATGTAGTTTTGTGGGCATGCTTCATTGCGACGCAAATGTCTGTCAAAGAAATCTAAAGAGAAAAGGAAAAAAAATATTAATAATCAGGATATGGTTTAGTCAACCAGATACACATAAACAACATACAGTTCCCTGTATGGAATCGGGTGAAATAAAAACGGAACAATAAAAAAAGAAAGAAAAAAAAACAGACACTACCCAGACAGACAACACAGTTGTGAGCCCTGGTTTGTCACAAGGACAAATGGATGAACTATACGAACCTCGAAATTATGACATAACGATGCAACGAAACAAAACACAGCAGTTACCCAGACACGAACGGAAATAAAAAAAAACAAAAAAACAAAAAAAAAAACATAAAATACATAAACCACAAAAATACCACACAACAACAATGAGATGGAACAAAAACACAGTAGTTTTCCAGACAAGAGCAGACAAGCGACGTATCGGAACTGGAATCTGAACACGAGTGCGACTGATGAGCGGAGGTAAAAGCCAATTGTTTTTCCTAACCAACTATAATCTATTGTGTTATGGTGGAGGTCCGGGGGAGGAACGGGACTAAGTGCGTCTCAGTGCTGAGCCACATATGCCTACAAGGGAGGGATTCATGCAAGGGGACATGCATCGCGGCAAGTCGAGGCCGTGCATGGCTACCTACCTAAGTGTACGTAATACCTTAGCCCTAATCTAAGAAGAGAGATGAAAAAACCGGCGTAGATACCGTAAAAACATTCTCGGCAGCAGTTTCATGCATTAAAAATAAAAGGCTACTGGAGACAGAGGAAGGTCCAGGTTTTTTATTAATGGAGGGGTGAAATTTCTAGACGAGAGGAGGCAGAATCTGTCTTTTTGGTGGAAAAACCATGTGTATTTATAGATACATCCACCTATCTTGCTCAGCCAATGGCAGACGAGCTGTCTCCTGATTGGCCGGGCAGCTTAAAGTAACTCGGATTGGTTGTGTTGGGTCGAGTGACTGTTGTTGTTTTGTGCTGCATATATGTTTCTCTCCTGATCAACTGAATACACATATTTTTGATTCAATGCTCTGCTGAATGAAAAAAAAAAAAAAAAGGTATTGCTAATAATAGAGGCTGACATTGATTTTTATTTTAATTGTATCGGTTTCCTATGTGAGTAATACTGAATACTGAACCTTCCCAAATAATTTTGTGGCTATTTTCCCGTGCAAGTTCCACCAGTCTGGATGTTAAGGTTTCGCTTTTCTTACTATTGTTTGTGTGTTGTTTGATTCGGGTTTATAGAGCTTTGTCAGTTTCACCTCTGTATTTCTGGTCACATTTGCAGGGTATCTGGTATTTACAGTTGTGAATTTGTAATTTTTCTGTGGCTGTTTTTCCGTTCGGTAAACCTAATTTTAATAGTGGATTTTGATCGGAATGCTGTTTGAAGCCCACATTTCTTTCCCAGACGTCTTAATTTTTTGAGAACACACGAGATAACTAGATTTCCGGCTGGTTTATCGGTTTCTGTGGGCTTAAGTGTTTTGTTGGGTTTTGTGTGCTGTTTGATGATGTTGGCTAAGTAACCACTGACTCTCATTAGAATTTATTGGTTTGTGGACATAAGCCATTGCTCATGTTTTGCTGATCAAACTTGTGTTGAATGACAAAGTACAAAAATGAAAAAGAACAAAAAAAAAAAAAACACAAAAAATCCCAGATGGGTTCTGTCAGCGTATTTACTTTTTTTTATATTAATTATAAAAACTAGACAACAAGAATTCTGGAGAAAGAATTCAGTCGAATATCGATACAACACCCAACCACAAATGTAGAATTAGATTCCCAATATGAAAAAATATGGAAATATAAAAACAAACATTGAACAGTGGACAACAAACGAAAGACACAGACAACACAAGCTAAAAATTCAAAGTTTCGAGAATTGCGATCTATTCCCGTCTTCAGGCTGAGACACAGCTGGTCGGAACACCAAGATCCGAATGAAGTTTGCTAGAAAATTGGTGTTTATATATAGCCTGTGTGTTTTATTGTTCTTTTTCTTTTTGTACGTTGTAATTCAACACAAGTTTGATCAGCAAAACATGAGCAATGGTTTATGTACACAAACAAAAAATAAATATAATTGTAAACTCCTATTGCAACAAACATTTAAAAATCTCATTGACTCCAAATTCTTTTTTTTATTTGGCTGTGTTCGAAAGTATTATGATTATGGCGATTCTGGGACATGGATTCGGAGTGAGGCGCCCGTCCGAGTGAGGCGCCCCCCGTCATGTTGTGACGTGACGACCCCGGCCGCCATGTTGGATGACCTTGACCTTTCAACGTAACCTTGACCTTGAGTGTCAAATTACAAAAATTTTCCAAAATTTCGTAAATTTAAAAAAAAAATTACAAATTTTCAAAAAAATTTCAAAAAATTTAATATTTTCAAAAAATTCCAAAAAATTTAAAATTTTCAAAAATTTCAAAATTTCAAAAAATTTCGAAAAATATATTACCTCCATCTTGTTTCCGGCCGCCATCTTGCTGTTTCTTCCGAAAAATTTTTCGATTTCGCATTCCATTATAACCCCGCACATATTTAATATATAAAATTTTTAGTAAAAAACTTTTTAATAAAACACATTTTAGTAAAATTTATTTAATAAAAAACTTTTTATATAAAAATTATTTAATTAAATGAACTACCGACACGTCTTACCCGGACGAGCTCCATCGACACACTGACGCCCCCCACCACTTTTTACATGTATATATTAACTTATCCCCCCTCCCCCTTCCATTACCCATTCCTTCATTTTAATTGGACGCTAGTCACGTGATGAATTCCCCC
>PNEQ01044069.1:0-15480 GCA_003012365.1 Medauroidea extradentata
TCGCCAAGTATTCGTCCTCAAATACTTCCATATCTAGACAGTGCAAAAGTTTGACGACATACAAGGGTGGTCACCCCTGTGATTTGCATAATGGCGGAATGCTAGAACAAGCATTTGCTGTGGGATTACAGATCTCGATAACATGAAACACTGTTCTGGGTTTTGTCCTTTCATCGCATGTGGTTTCCAATTTTTCAAGGAAAAACTTTTTCTAATTTCAATTTTAAAGGGCTTATTGCTCCCGTACTATTCGGTTTAGGTACTATGTGTCTATATGTTTTCCGTTTAATTTTTCATTAGGTATTAGCTGCCAAAGTTTGATGGTCGAATTTAGAAACATCCTGCATATAAAAGAAAGTCGTATTAGTTACACTGTTTATAACCCAAGAACGGCTGAACTGATTTGGCTGAAAATTGGTGGGGAGGTAGCTTAGAACCAGGAGAAGGATATAGGATACTTTTTATCCTGTTCGACTGCGTTCCTGTGTGACGTCAATGAGAATACAAGTCGCTGTAAAATGGGGTATAACAAAGACGCAAATGACATGGCATAACAAAACGCAAATGACAGCTAAACATAATTTTGTCTATGGATAAGTATGTTTGAAAATTTGATAATTATAAATTTTGTCAGAAATTAATAGTCAGTAATGATCAGTAATTTGTATTCTCTTTGAATCATTATTGACAATGCCGCGACCAATACGATCGTATCTTTCCCGACAAAGCATATTCACGGGTAGGAAGATCGTCTGCGTTGTTTGTTCTTGTGCCTGATAATAAAACGAATGAAGAGTGCAATCTATGCACCAAAATACATGAAAAATAAAGAATCATTAAAATACTTAATCCAAAATCTGCTTACTTATTGCCTCGAAGGCGGAACAGAGTTTGCAGGGCCAGCTAGTAAATGTATAAATTTGTATGTAGTTTTCACTAACTTGACAGCATTTTACGTTGCAAGTATGATTTAATTTTAGTTAAGACCCAATAACCCCCTTGCGCATTGATTTGTTTTGCCTAACCTAGTTTTGTTCCACTGCTGAAATTTCCATAATTACTACACTGGAAACATAGCTATTGATATTAATTACCTTTCAGTATACATATAAAAACTGCACAAGGAACTCATTGTCTTTTTTGTTATATCTAACTAAAACAAACTATTTTGTTAACTTCCAAATGAATTAATTACGTATTTATTATGAGTAAATTTCTTTGTCTACACTTATTTTGGAGTATTTCATCCAAAGAAAGACATTATTTAGGCAACTGCTATTAAGAGAAAAATTTCTGTCAGTGCGTATTTTTACAAACTAAGGCCTACGTGAATATATTTTGCTCCGAAATTTTTTGTGAAAGTTGATAGTCTAAAAGCTTGCTGCTGTGGGTACCTTTTGTCTACTAGTGTATCTCCCAACTTGGGTGCTGGAAAAGTAGAATTTGTATCTTTGTATGTATAACCATTCAAATTCTTTGATGCTTTATCTGTTGTGCATTTCTTTGAAATGTGAGGTCTACAGATGAGGGAGATTTAGTAGTGTTGCAATTTTTATTACCAGTTAATGTGTGGAATGTTTTGGCTCTCTTTGAAGAAGGTATTAATGCATGTGTTTGTATGTGTGGCTGCAGCCAGGTCAGGAGCATCTAGTGTTCATGAGCAGTCACATGGCTGCACAAGTAGCACCATCGCAAATGGCAATACAGCAGCAGATGCAGAGAAATGGACAGGTATAGATCACGTTATGCATGATTGTTTTTTTTTTTTTGGAGATTTTGGATTTGCTGTGTTTTTTTTTTTTTTTTGTATCTTGAGATAATAGACTTGTGTATGTAGCTTACTGTTTCTTAGGCATGTGATTTTGTGGTAATGATAAATATATACAATCACTTTGTACCTGCCTGTAGTAAATTATCTTTTAATATAATTGCAGGCCTTGCAATCATTTTATGAGGGGTACTTTTTAAACTGTTGGTTTGGTAGGTAGAAGAGTTGTAGTGGTCTGAAGCATTATTTGTGCTTTCATATAAAGTAGTTATTTCATGTTATAGATTTTTCTTAATGACAAAAAGTAAGGGTATAAATATCATGTGTGTTTGTGGCCATCTGAAAGGTGAATAAATGTGGTAAAAGTGTTTTATGCTGTACCGAGGTGGTCATTTCTGTGATACTATAAGTCAGTTTTAAAGCCTGGAAGAGCACTATTTAAGGCTTCTAATGATTGTGCGGACTTGGAGTAGGTTTCTGGTTGTGACTATCTAGAATGGTCATTAGACCAGTATTACGTGGGGGATACAATTGAGTGTGACTTGCATTACTTGCTGTGTGGAACTCTCAGCATCTCCACCCCGGGCAGTATGATGAGGTGAGATGATGGGGAAAATAGCAGAGGGAAATAAGGAAAACGTAATAGTGCAGGCAAGATATGGAAAGAAAAGGAGGCAGTGGATTTGTGGACAAATTACAAGAAAAGGTTATTCACATCAAAATTACCAGAGAAGACATATCAGTGCTATGTTACCACTTTATTCAGATAAAATGTCATTGTGGAACATTTTGCGAATAATATTTTCGGTCATTTGTGAACATCCTGTGTGTGTGTGTGTGTGCGTGCTTGCGTACTTGCTTGCTTGCTTGCTTATTCAACCTATGTATTTTACGGACAAATTATCTTTTTACATTTGGAAATTTTCAATTTTTTTGGAAAAAAGTAATTTCCTCATTAATTTATTCTTTTAAGGTATGGTTAGTCTTGCTATCAAACACGGGAGAACAATTTTTTTAAACAAGTAATAATGACTTACATTAAACAGATTGCGGTGGCATAGCTGCCAACTCTTTACGATTTTCCCGTACAATGTACGATTTTGTGCCCTATTACGTATACGGTTGTACGATTCACGTGAATTAATGTACGATTTTCAAGCTTTCCAATTTTTTTCCTGTTTGGTTCATTCATATGAAGAAATCTGGTACTGAAATCCCATAATTTTGGTGCCGAACATGTATGTAGATTTGACTTACAGCATTGTATATAATAAAAAAACTGTAATACCGGAGTTTCGGGAACTAGGCCTAATGTGCTTCATTTATAGCCGTTGTACTATATTATTCACAACAGAGTACCATATTATTCACGCATCGTATGAACGTAACCCGAACTTTGCCGAACACACCAGATTGATTATTTGTATATTTATATAAATGGCAGTTGTGACTCGTACAAACAAAAGTCACGAGACTGTTTTAATTTGAAATGGCTTTCCAGTTTACCGTTTCTGTGTAGTAATTGCTCAAGAACACACATCAAATCTTGTAAACTGAAAGAAACTATCGTTTAATTATTATTTTTCCAGCAAATATTGAAGCGCACGTTGTAGTTGCGTAGTGTTTGTAAACATGGTTTTAGCCAAGCTTAAATGTATCATTTTGTTATTGTGACGGCGTATTTTAGTGCCAGTACTTGTATCAGCGTCACATATTCAATAGTCGTAAAATGCAGAAATATTGCAACTTTCATATCTGGGAAATACAACTTCACAGTTTTTACAATTATGTTTTTATATAGTTGCCAAACCGTGCGGATGTTAAAAACTGTTAAAAAATTTAAAGTATGTGGTATTAATATTGTATAAGAGATTAAATACTCTCACATCCGCACGTTCAACGATGTACAATTTATTTCTCAAATTCACAGTATTTGAAAGTGTCGGAGATTTATGGTTAGATGTACCAACTGTGGTTTAATTTGCTAATTTGCACTCTGTAAGAATTTTTTGTGCATTTATGGAACTGTGAAAGAGAATTTAAGCTGTGTTACCAGAAATCGTAAAGTAGGGGCCCATCTGTTGGTGTATTAAAATCGGTAAAATTTGTAAACTTGCAGAAACCAAAACAACCTATACTAGGTTCGTTTAGATTTGTATGAATATTAAAATTATGAGCTGTATTTATGATGGTACAACAAAGTAAGCCTACTGTAAAATATGTTCAGTAATTTCCTTGTTAAGTTTGTTTTCTTTATAATAGCCCCGGGGAGGCTATGTAATTTTAGCCATGAACACAACATACACACACACACACACACACATATATATATATATATATATATATATATATATATATATAGTAGTCAAGATTTTAGCTAATTTTATAAATTATTCACAATGTTCTAAATTTATTTTGCATACAACATTTTGATATGTTCACAGTGTAGTATTTTATTTAAAAATTAGCCAAAGTGTTTTAGTTAGATGGTATTTATATATATACAACACGCGAAATGCAGTGACTCGTTTACGCACTATTTTACTCATTTTAAAAATTGTACTATTTCTGAATCCTTGAGGTTGGCAGCTATGAGGTGGCATAACTACAACACGTTGGAAACACATTCAGGAGGATACAGCTTCAATTTTTGGCCCAAGCATCCTGATTTTTTCCCCCATAATATCCTGAAATCACTCCAGGTGAATTCTGGAATGGTTCCTTATTGAATATTGTCGGATTCCTCCCCCAGTTCACTTCAACTCTCGAGTTGTGTGTTTCCCTCTCTGATACCATATACTGTCCGAATACAGTATTCTCCCCGGGCAACCTTAGCTTCCAGTTGTGGCACTTGAGAGAGCAACCATGTATCTCCAACAATAATGGTTCAAGTTTCATTAATTAAAATATATATATATTCTTACTGTTTTGGGTACTCGATAAGCACTAAAGACCTAGATGTTAAGTGCTGATCAAAATCTCTTCAGTCAAGAATGATTTTTCAGAGATTCAAATTGAGTAGTTACAGTACAGTTTTCATCGACAGGCCATTACATTATTTTTGTAGATATCAGTAACAGTTCTTTCCTACATTGTTTTAGAGGTATGCTATGTCTTGACATCCATTTTGCAGAACAGTATAAAGATGAGTAGACATGTTTAAGCTTAGATAGTTCATAACTGTTAAAATTAATTTAAGAAAACATTCCCATACCTATTGTGTTTTTTCTTTTTAGATAAAATTCACATAATAATAAAATGTATATGCATTCATTGCACAAAATAAATCAGTTGCATAAACAATGTACTGAAATGGCACACAGATTATGAAAGCCCATGTTCTTCTGGCAGAATTAGTTTTTAACATACTTTGCACTACACTAAACAATGTTATACTAATAAAATGCCCTTCCTGTTTAAAAATTAAAATATGTCTAATTCAATGACTGTGATGTCTAACTTGACAGAAAAATATTTAGAAGAAAAAATCATTTTCTCTTGTATTGTGGTGCATGTACGATAACAATATTTTGATATGGTAAAAATGAACTGTTCATAATTACTACTAGTACAATTTTTCTGTGATATTTATTGGTTATTCATGGATGAAGACATGAATCACGTAACTGTTACTAATATATGAAGTCATAGGCCTACGTGGTAATCACAAAATAATATATGAATTTTCGTAAGAAGGCTGTGAAGGCATCAACTAGAGCTGAATATTCTGTTACAGTATTTCATAAATTAAAACGCTAATCAAAAGTAGGTGAGATTTATATCAAACTTCATGTGAAATTATTTCTATTTGTAACCATGCTTACAGATTGTTAAAAGATGCTAAGAGTACGTTTTGAATAATGTACTAAATGAGTTGATATTATGCAGAATGTTTCTTTTGACAATATATTTTCTGAGTACCCTGGTTATATGGATGTACAAGCTATTTTGGGTTTTTTGATAATGATTGAAAGTGAGAAATGCAAAAGTCTACTTTGTATGGAATTCTTACCCCATCTCCTTCGCATGCTATTCTGGAAGTCAGTTTTTTTTTCAACTGTTGGTAAGAGCTACATGACTTGTGTGCCCAATGCCCCATCATTCGTTCCTACACGGCACAAAAACTACATTGTTTTCCTTTGCACTGTTGGTAATACGGTGCTTGAATTGCTGACTTTCGTAATTTTAATGCTGGGAAGTCGAGTACATGGTTAACCCTCGAGTAATTACACATTTACCTGAGCAGTAGATGTTGATATATAGCTGTATAAGTTTTTTTTACCATGTTTAAGGGCTCGGAAATAATATTTTCAGTGCTCTAATATTTTGAATATACGTGAATGGTTCTCTGAAATGTGTGTTGTTTTCGTAGTGAGGTAGTTTGTAAACCCGTGTAACTGTTTGGAAAATAAACGTGGATTTCTAATTGACTCCAGCACCAGTTCAGCAGTTCAATAACCGTGTAGCGGACCTCAAGTGTGTAAGTAAACAAATACTGTACCAACACTGTGCTGAAGCAGAGGTCGGGGCGGAGTTTCTACAGTTGTTATTGTTAGTTTATGGTGCATGCTGTACAGTATCATATTATTTTGTTAAACCGGGCAGTTTTCTGCTGTACTAGCTTGTTAGGCCAAGTAACACCGTCTCGCTGAAGGTAAAAAAGAAGCGCTGTGGGAACGAGGGAGGGGCAAGAAAAAAGCAAGTGTGCTCGCGTTGTCAAGGTGACCAAGTCGTATCCTGGCGAAGGTCAATGCCTTGCGTGGAGAGCTCTCGCTTGCGTCTTCGCTTCTCGCGCTGAGTGAAATGATTGCACGAGGGTATACGTGCGAGTATTATAGGCGGGATGTGTGTGTTCTTTCCCTATTCTTGTGACACGTCTAGGGTGATAAGACGAGTCTTCCGTGACCAGTACGTCCCTTTTTTCTCACTTCTCAATATGAAATCTGCACATAAACATCTCGGTCAGTGAATAGTGTAAGATCAATTTGACTGTTTTGAAGTAACTTTGTAATTTATATACAGAAAGAACTTTGTAATTGTAGATTTGTTTCCTTTAATTTTTTTCCAAATTTCTTTAGTCTAGCATGGGCCCCAGATATATGCAGTCGTATTCCGTCAATAATTCAGGTACGAAATGAAAGGTTTTTAATGGTCATTGTTTTCACTACCCTCTCATTACGTTTTTCTAATCTGCATTGCGGTAGTGGGTTCAATCTTTACACCCTCTCTGAAAAATACATGCACGTATAAAGACAAGTTAAAGTTATGAAAATACCAAAGGAAACCGAGATGAAAAATATATTTCGTCGCAAGCCGCGGACTTAACTTTTTCGTGGAATTTCTTTCGGTATATATACATGATTTTATTCTGTAGTGTTTGGAAGATATTGCATTGTTAAAAACTGGACCACGTACAAAATTTGAGTATACCAGTTAATGTTCAGTATCTGTAAACGTAAGAAAATCCGTACTCGAGAGTGTTTCTTCTGTGATAATAATTGTTATTAAGATAAAGTTCCGGAACGGCTTAAATGCCGTAATGAGAAATATGTTTTGTAACAGGGCTGGGAAACATTTTGTTCCTTTTCGTCAATTATTAAGACCACATCACATTACAAAATCTGAACAATTGACTATCGCCGAAGTGAGATTTAAATATTTTGAGTAGTAGCCTATGATATTACGAAAAAAAATTAGATATTATCTATTATTTAAATTAATGTTCACGATCGCATGACGTATTTTAACTGTTGTTTTATATCACTAAACTAAATGCAAAATACTAAAAATGCAGAAAATATTTTTTGTCCTTGAATGCAGTAATATAACTTTAAGGTGAAATGTATTTATTTATAAATAGGCACAAAAATCGTAACATTTTCGAGAAAATCTGTGCCCCTTAGCAAGACTATCTTATTTAACTCTACAGTACATGCCTTCAAGATATGGGTTTGTTTTAACAAACATTTGAGTTAAATTACGTGTAGTTTCGCGGCCTGGTACTTTCATTCCCCCGAGATGTTCCTCATAATACGATACTAAATGGCGTATGGGATGGCAGTGTATCATACCCCTAGAGAAAACTTCTGACTGGGCACTTGTATGTGTCTTTGATGAAATGAGGTCCTACGACGGAGAAGCGACAGAATTAGAAGAATAGGTGCCCCGAAAAAACTTTGCCGGCCAACGATAACGTTAACCACATTTCCCGCGTGTAAAGATTAGCGATCGACCCCGCCGGGAGTTGAATTTGGATCGGCCAGGGTGTGAGGCTAGCGCTCTAGCCGCTGCGCCTTCCGCGACCCAGACTGAATCTCGCGAAAGCACCTCACTTGTTCGTCAGCTTTATTGGAGGACAGAATGCAGCGTTGTTCTACAACCCGTCGAATCGAAGGCATTGCTCACAGGAACTCCCGACACTTTTCCCTCTACAAATTCGGAGAAAGGCAGGCATCCTTTGTCTCTCAACTGACGTATGCCATGAGCGGTCTTCGCGGTGACACATGTAAGCAAGTTACGTATTCGTGACGCTGAGGTTTTCGTATCTCGGCAGAAATACGTCGCGGATGCTTCGCGGCTAGTTAAAAAGGAGAATATAAAAAATTCTCTCATTAAGTTCGTGCGTCTGTGATAATAACACGGACGTTAAACAATATTTCTATTAGTTTAAAAATTACGATCACACACTAGAAACACGGTTTTCAGGCCTCTCAGAATAGCTACAAACCGGCTATTTCAGACTGTAGCATTTAGGAAAACCCCAGTCGGATTACAAAAAAAAAAAAAAAAAAAAAAAAATAGAAATAAGCGTTGGAACCTGAAACCATAAATTAAAAATTTAAATGCTATGGTCGTCGTTTAGCTCCATTGGAAAATAAATAATAGTAAAGCTCTGCGCGCCAGGTGCGTGGTCTGCGCGTAGACGTGATGAGCAGTAAGTACATGCCGGTCGACGTCACTCACGAGTGGACGCTACTTTTTTTACGTTGGCGACATGGAAACGGGTCGAATATACGTCCAACACCTCATCGTCTCTAGACGCGGACTAAACTAGCGTGCAGTATTTACGTAGAATGTGTTTTTCCAACGGGAAAGTATGTGGTAAAGTCCAATGCAGGTTTCTATGATTTTGTTTTACGATTACGTTTGATATTTTCTCAGCTACAGCTACGGGAAAAAGTCATTTTTAACACTTAATTAGCGGACTGCATTTTAAAAACCGTAGGAACACAGTTTGAAGTGTCGTCTCTTCGTAGATAAAAGCATTGGAAACTTTTTTGTTATAAATGACAGCACGGCTACGCGTCAGGTTCACTAACACGTAAATTGTCACGCAGTCCAGGAGGTGACACTGTAATAGATCAACGAGCTATATAGTAAACATAGAAGGGCGGAAACATCAATCTCCAAGGCTCTGAGGTGAAGCCCAATTGAACGTGGTATTTTGACTCTAGATAAAATGGCGGACTCTTATTTCCGGTCGAGAGACGATAGCGATTATGCTAATTTAAACTTTATTACGGTATAATATATTACAATAATTATTGGCATTTTTCCTGTGTTTAGCGGGAATATAGTGGAACTATAAAGTAACGTATTTTAAGCGAACATAATGACGGATTTTTAACATAATGTTGGCCACACTGATGTTTGCCATGTTTTCTGGGGTCAAAACAGCCGTTCAATTGGGCTCCACTTTGGAAGCGTTTCTGCCCCTCAATGTTAGCTATATAGCTCGTTGGTATAGATAAGACTACCATTTCTTATTTTTAGTGAGTTACTGTATCAGTGCCAACCTTTAACATGTCCTACTAGAACCACTTTTTTATTCGACAATATAGTTTTATGTCGGAATTCACTACAATTCGTGGTCTCAAACAATAAGTAATCTTACAGTTAAAAATAAAAATTTTAATTCAAAAATTAATTAAAATCGCGTATTAGTTTGCGAATGTTACATGACACACACATGAAAAGTTTGGTTGGCCAGAATGGGCAGTATGGCTTGGCTGAGAGGCTTAAAGATCGCCATATTTTTTAGTTTTATATTGAGAAATAAGTGTGTATTTTGTGTTTTTATTACTACTTAGGTAAGTTACAAAGTTGTGAAGCCCAAAATAAAAAATTCCCATTCAAAAGAAAATGTTAAGTTCGTTTTTGCGTTAAACTTCATAAAATAGTACGTTTATGTTGATGCCACCCTTCGAAATATTATTTTAGTAATCAGTACAATTTGTTTACCATGCGTGGTTGGTATTGATGCTGCTGAGTTCTGCATGCTCCTAAGAGTGCCCAAAGAAACGTGCGTGAACTATGTCTGTTTAGGTATAGCCGCCACAGCTATGGGCAAGAAGACTACGCCTACTGGCTAGGGGAGGGCGCGTTAGGTTGGAAGTATTTTGCGCGTTCGAGGCCTAGAGTGCGGACGCGGTAAGAATGAGACAGCACACATTACGCCTCACCCTAGCCTCTGTGCGCAAGCCACAGAACTGCCGTGTAGTCTACTCGCCAGTAAAGCGCCTGTATGAGACTTTCAGTGCTGACACTATTATTTTATGACGTACGTGTTAGAAAAGACGAAGGTGTACTGTGCACGCATATACCTCTGCGCCAAAACGGACCTACCTACAAAAGACCGCGAAAACTTCCATTTTCGCCGTTTTCGGTTGCTAGACAATATGTTTTAATGAATAGTGGTGAACCTAAAATGGGTATACACACGTTTAACGTTACTTAAATGCTATTCCTAAACAGACATAACTCTTGTGCGATGAGCAGTTGTCGAATAATCTGCTAACGGCCGAAGCACTGCACACTGCTTGGCGGCAAGAGAGGAGATGCATTGGCGTATATAATTTACTGTGAGACAGATAAGAAAATTCCTAACATTGTCGAATATTTCTTCTACAGGAACAAATACATCGACGGAAAAGTTATACCCAACAAGTACCCATGTGCAATACCTACGATCGTTGCTAAGAGTCTTCGTGAATAGTCCCAGTGCCTGTTTCACCATTGATTATAACCTTCTTGGATTGATTTTGCTAGGTTTTTGGTTGTTAATTATTGTAATAATGCCATCTTTAACACTTTTTTTTGAGATGTGCTTTCCTAATATAGTCAGTAATACGTAGTAAGAACCCTTATAGTTGTCAGTATTCATGTAGCGTTTGCGGCAAGTAAAATAATATTGATGGAAAACAGAGAATTGTTTTTTTATTGTAACGTAATTGTGAAATAGTTATGATAATATAAATTGAAGATAACTATCTCTTGCCTTATAATGACTAAATAACTAATAATAATAAAATTCAATAATACGCACCTCATCGTAAAATGTAATGTTCCTTTAGAAGACAGTACCCATAATTCGTCAGGCCCTTAATTATACGAAATTGAAACCTTCCAATATAAGAGGATGAGACAGTCTCTTATGAGGAGTCGCTTGTAAGACTGTGGACGTAAGTGTTCGCGCGTCTCTGTAAATAATTATTCTGGTGATTATTTTCGGAACAAAACAGTTATTATTTGTAGGCCTGACGTTTGATTTTATTCCCGTCCACGGTCTGTGAAGGTAAGGGCAAGGTCTTGACACTGGGAATAAAATGCGACTCCATTTTTGTCGCAGCGCCTGAAGTCTTTTAGTGGAAGTTTTGGCTTATTTTGTCTTTGGCTTAGCAGGTTTTGACGGCTTAAAATGTGTAGCAATCAGCGTTGCCGGTATTATAGAAGAAAATAATTAAAATCCAGATACTGTATATGCAGTTTTGTATTGACACAGATTTTCAACCTTAAAATTTAGTTTTTCAATCTTTTACACGCAGACTCACATTGCAACGATTCTAAAATTATGTAGGGCAGGAAAGAATAGATTTTGTTCGAATGTGTTAAAACAGTAGTACATATATTTTTTCAGACGACTTATATAAACAGTTCCACATACATGCCAATGCATTTATGGATACAAAACATATATCTACAATACCAGCGTACCATGTTAACATAATTTTATATAAACAAGACGAATCTTCCACGTAATTACTACTAGTGTTCGGCGGCAAAAAGGGAGTCACTTTCTCTTGCTGGAGAGCATTACACAGTATCAAGACCTCTTCCTCTTAGACCGTGATCGTGCCGTATGTCATTAAAGAGAAAAATACTGTCAAGATGGCTTAAAATCGCTTGTAATACTATTTTACGAGCATAGTGTTACAAATGGACACGAATTAGTGGAGACCTTTTCTTTTAAACACATAAAACGTTGTTTTAGCTATTTCGGAAAGCTAACAAACAGTACAGTAGTTCGCTAGCTAGGCTTGCGTCTTGGTATTTGTGTATCTCAAAGTCATGATTTTTGACAGATCTCTTCCCGTAAAGGATTGCAAGAAACTTATTCTCCTCAGTAAATGTCATGTCATTACAGCTGCGCACAAATACATTTTTTGAAAGACATTCAAAATGTGGCCAACGTAACCGAGGCAAACTACACAATGTGTACGCGCATGTTTAGAGGCTGGCTGGTGTAGTCCACACATGGTTTAGTTTATACGTTCACTTCACACGTCCATGAGCGTCGCGCCTATTGTGAATGCATATGCAAAGTAACGTTAAGTGACGTGGGTATTTGGAGATTTTTCCCAGTTCAATGACATTACTTTCTACTCGTTTCTGTGTGATTTTTGACAATCTAAACATTAATATTGCCATGGTGTTTAACTGTGTCAGCGAGATTCATAGATTTGTTAAATGCACTCTGCGTTTTATGGTAAGGGAATAAAATCCGAAAATAATTTGAGCCAAGTTACTGTTACGTCACATATCCTTCCGTCGTAACACTTCTGACCGTTGATAAAATAATGTTTTCAGTCGGGTACACACATTTTTTTCTTATACTTTGCAATTGAAAGCATGTGTTGTTTACGCGCGATGACGTCATCAGTAAGCTTTTATCCGTCTGGCTGCAAAATTTTGTGAGTCGCCAGAGCGATGAGGGAGATCCGGCGTGCTAATCGGGTACGTCATCGTCGTCTTAACGCCAATGAATTGAGCTGAGCTGGCGGGCAGTTTTTATCAGCCGTCGGTTTTTTTTGCCGCTGCAATTAATGACCCTTTCATTGTATCACGTAGCCTAATTATGAAAAATTATGTATATTTGATGCTTGAAATATCGCGCATCGTAATTTTTCTGCGAAAAAATAACAGTGAGTTTTTTACTGCACAAAATGCTACTAGTACGCACTCGAAATGAAAACAAACATAATTCGACGGTTGTTGGAACGACTGAAGTCGTATTAACGCCGTTGGCGGAACAGACTGTACTCTTAAGATCAAATAGAGATTATTTGTGTCTACTAAATAATTGTATGCATGCATTCTAGTGATGCTTCTGCTATTTTTAATGTTATGGTTCCAGTTTTCTATCGCAGAAGAAACTTATTTTTAAGATTTATTTTAGAACTTTTTAACACCTGTGTAGTCAGAGAAAGGTAAAAACAAAACAAACAAAAATAACCGATGCAGTCCTTGTTCCGCATCGTCTGTTTGTATTGAATCCAACCACTTGATTCATCGCATACTTGTTAACTTACGAATTTTGATGGGATTATATGTTCGTACATCGCAAACTTAGCGTCTTTCAGCTTACTGCTTGGAGGTGCCAAGCCTAATTTCATAAAAATTAAACAATTACAACGGGGAACCTTATTAATTGCGACTGGCAATTACAGTTGACTCATTTGAGGGGGGCGTGGTGGCCGAATGGTCAGACCATTCGCCTCCCACCAAGGCGATCCGGGCTCGATTCCCGGCGAGGTCGGTCTCCGGATTTTCGCATGTGGGAATCGTGCCAGCTTGTTTTCTCTGGGATCTCCCGTTTCCCCTGCCCTTTCATTCCAGTGTTGCTTCATACTCATCTCATGTCACCCCACACCAACGCTAAAGACCTCGATGCTCGTGAAAGTATAACTTGGCACTTTATAGTGGAAAGTGCATCAATTATGGCCAACATTTCAGAATAATTTTCTTTGTGAACACTAGTTGTGTTTTAGCTGTATGTTAGTCGAACTTGTTTCGTTTGTTGAGTAGCGTTCTCAAATTGAATTTCGGTAGTCGTGACATAAGAATTTGATTTCTTTGTGTTTGTTTCTTAGTAGTTTTACGTACAGTTTCTGACAAACGTTGACGTCTCCTACAAAGAAATATCAGTTGCCTAAAGTAACTGATTTTTATTCCATCATATCTTATTTGTATTGTTATTAAAGATTGCGTAGTAGATAATTAACGCTGAAAACATAAATTGATTTGTACGCTTTTTTCGAAGCCAATATGGATAAAAATACTCAATGAAATTCCTAGATAATGATATTTGCCAACTTTGAGTGAATATTTATCCAGAATAACTCATTCGTTGCGCGTGATCTCTTGCACCGCAGTTAAATGTACGAGGTTCCGGCGTCAGAGATTGTGCCTCAGAAGTTCGTAACACTGGAAACAATTTTGTTAAAAATGTTGGCTAAAACTATCGTCTAGGATTGCTATTGTTTTAACTTTCGCAAATTGGCTTCAAGAAACCTACAGTTATAGAATAATGCTTTTAGCGTTGAATTATGTACCACGCCCTCTTAAGGCAGCATGGAAGTCTATACGGTAGTTGGCCGGCACACGTTTACGCACTAGCACATTCCGCCATGATTGGTATCTTCACTTGCGCTCAAAATCTCGATGTTGTGTATTCACAAAGGTTATAAGACCAACGTCTCTAACGCCGGGGCAGACGAATGTAGATTAAATTTTATGTCCGCGTTGTGAATTGAAAAGCCGCGTTTGTATATTGTTTGTTGGCTAGTGTTGTGACATGGTTTTACTTTTGTGCTGTTTCGCTGTGTAAAATCACGAGTCAATGGTGTTTGCGATTGGAGTAATGGATTTTATCCTTTGTTATGAACAGGTGCTGGGGCTGGATGTAAAGTTGAATGCAGAGTGTTTGGTTCGCCTGCATATTTACTAGGTAGAAGATAAACATGGAGATGGTGCTCTATTGTGTTTTCATAAGATAATTTAATTGCACTGGAATATTTAAGTAAATCAGAATTTACTTTTAATTTATAATCTTTGATATGTTACTGAATATAAAGTTAATATCGTTTTAAGAAGCCCCCGGAAATTTATTACATTTGGCCGGAACTGTGGAATCTCAATAGCGCGACAGATACGATTTAAAGTGCGCGATTCTACAAAAAAATTATCGTATTTTCAAACACTAGTTCATCTGCCAGTGCCGCACGACCAATGTTAAAAGCATATTAAACACACACACACACAAACACACTTGTCACTACATATTATCCTCTAGTACGACAGTCATTGATGTTTACAGTATTTCGATTTTTTCCCTTTTAATTGTAATGTATTTGAAATACCCATTGGCATTCAAAAATGTGATATAGGTGATTCGGAATAAAGTGAACACTCAAAAAAGCCCTGATTAATTTCTATTTCCTGCCAGTTTATATCTTTCCGCCGATGTTAAAACAACTAATGCCACGTGCTTTTATTTATATACGGCCGTGCAATGTTTACAACTACATTAAACTGCTCCGATAAATTTTAGCTACAATATATACTCATTAAATGCACGGGGGCTGAATGTAAGATATAAAAAAAGTAATCTTAGTTATAAATACCTGCGAGTTAATGTCTGGTTTCTGTCCATC
>PNEQ01044070.1:0-12401 GCA_003012365.1 Medauroidea extradentata
AATAGTATATGTCTTGCACTGGAATTTGTGGTAACGAAACCGTAGCCATGTAATCGAAACATAGGCCAAGTACAGTCTCCTCTTTCTCACATCTTGCAGTTATTTCTTTTAATGCACGGTAGAATTTTTGGCTTCTGCGCTTGTGTATCAATAGTTCTGCAGTAGCAACTCTTTTGGCACTGTCACATAGAAAAGTACTATATATATTATATCTTAATATTTAGATAGAAACGGGAACAAGTACTCACAGGTCAGTGCTTGTCGATAGAAACACACAAAAGTGGACGATACTTTCTTCTTACGACGTTTCGCTAGCTGGTCTAGCTTTCTATGTTATGAATATGGTCATCACATTGAACGTATGGGAAGTGAAAACCTTTAAGAAATGATTATGTGGACCAGATTAACTTTATATAGGTATTTTGGTGGGACCAAAAAAAAAATAATATGCACACGGGCAAATGAACGGGAACTAAGAGTCTATACGGCATGCGATTAAGGTTCTGTTTTTTTTTAAATCTAGGTCTTTATATAACACTACTAAAGGGGAGATTAGTCTGGTCAATTGTTTAAGTAATTAATTTCAATACACGCATGATAAATATATTTTCCCTTCACCAATACTTATAAAACAAAATGTATTATGCCAAACCAATATCATTGATTTTTTTGCTAAGCTTTATATATAAGTTTTTCTTGATTTCAATTTTGTTTAGAAAATTTTAATAGTGCAACTTATTTTCAGAAGAGTACAACAATTTTTATAGTCTTTAAAGAGGTGTAAATAAGGATTGTATTATGGGAGAACTAGCAATTACAATTTGTCAAATTATAAATAAAAAGTATTGCATGGGAAACAATTAAGATTTGCAAGGTTACCTCCTAGTTATCCTTGTCTTAGCCTGTTGCAACCATAGGTTCACATTCTCTCTCACAGCGAATTCTGGCACCTCTATGAAAATCTTCTGGACAGCAACTGTGAAAGAAAAAAGATTTTTAAAATAGTAACAAAATAATATTTGTAATAATATATTTATTAGTCTACATGTATCCTGTGTTCAGTTCTCTATTATAATGAACCCTTAATTTATTGTCGCACTGTACTTACAACAACCATATTGTAGTTTGTATTTAACTGTCACTATCTCTATTTAAAAAAAATACAATACTGTAATACGACACCATATAATCCCATACTGTCTCCTTATATTTAACTGTCACTATATTTATTTTAAAAAATTACAATAATATAATACCATATAATTCTATATTTACTGTCCTCTTATTCCAGACAGTGTTTAAAAAAAACCTCATGTGTGAGGAAGCGCTTGTACATGGATTCTTCTAGTTCCCAGTCATGACCTTCTGGCGGCAGAAGAATTAACGACGCATCAAGACTAAAAAAATGTATCAAAGCTGAGCCGAACAAATACTGATTGACTTGTAATTCAGGAAGATTTAATTCAACATGACTCAACCTCTACATTTTTTAAATTATAAACAAGCTGCATTTCTACCCAATAATTATTTTATATATTACAACCCTTCTTAAAAACTGTTATAAATTTCGGTACACAAAATCAACTTTTTACATCACTGTAATGTTGCACTAACATGTTTATTTCTTTATAAATTGAATCTACATTGTATGTGGTGGCCGTACAACCAGGATGATTTTTACACCAAAGGTAGTTGTGCTGAAACATTGTATTTTTTTATTTCACAAATTCAGGGAAATTGGCTTTTATCTAATAGTGTGCCCCCTTTTAACTTGTTTAACTTTTCTGCTACTCCAGATCTGTATACCACTCAAAACTAATGCATAGTAACATGGCGTAGGCCTGCAGTGGACAGTTAATGCTGTTATTTAACATTCATGCTGATTCATTGTATGTGCCATTATTATTTAAATAATTGTTAATAGATCAATAGTCAACATTAGTGTTGTAGCTTCCTGGCAGGAGCATTAACTGTTTCAATTTAGGTTCTTTGGATTTCATGTGCACAAATCCTGTAAAATCAACACTGTTGCAAAAACATGTTTTAAAAACTAACCTAAAAACTTTCATCTAACCAGGGATGCCACAGCAAATTGGAAATTAAATTCCTGACTTTTCCATGTCTTTCCTAACCATTAACTGAAAAATTCCCCGAATATCTTATTCTTAAGCATAAATAGGTAAGCACTTAGTCATTCCAATTTATTTCATACCCTAACTTTCTCAAACATTCCTAATTAGATGTCTGTGAACTATCATAATAATAATAATACCTTTAGACCTGCAGTCGGGCTCACGTCCTGTGACAAGCACCTCCAAAACACTCGCTCTCCCTCCTCACTTTCCAGACCCCTCCTGAATCATGGTCACCAATTCCTCCCTCAAAACATACCACTCTCCATTCTAATTGGCATCGACTGCTTCCCTCGCTCTGCCCTCCTCCAAACCCTGTGAAGCTTTTTGCTATTCGTACCTCTACCCCTGTACGACCCCTTAGTTAAGTACTCGTCTAACTATTTAACTGCTCCATACATAAAATAATTATCAGTAAAACAGAAACTTTGCAACATTTGTCTACCTCAACCATACTTTCTGAACAAAGTATAGGATCACCACGAAAAAAGAACTGCAAAAATACTATGCTCAACTTAGTGTTCCAAGCATGAAGGTGATATAATTCATGATGAACACGCCAATCTTATGCTTACCTCTCATATTGCCTCCAGCAGATAATGGGCGACACAAAAAGTTCACTCCTGGCACAAAATTACTTAAGGAATAGAGCATAATAAGACACTGAATTCTCTCACAACTAACACTAGAACTACCAACCACACCTGACACAGTGCCTGCCGTATTAAATATTGGCTTGAGGCCACGAGTTCCTATTTATGCTGGGGATTTTTTTTCACCTTTCAAATTTTAGTTTCTAATTCCCTGAAAGGGAGCAGATATCGCAATCGTAAAATTGTTGGAATTAGTTTTCACAGTGTACACTAATTTTTTCAAAGCAAAATTATTTATAATTTTGGCTTATTCTATACTCCATTCCTAACATCTTAACGGTTTAGTTTTGCAATATCTGCTACCTTTCAAAAATAAAAAAATGAAACTCTTAAAAGGACAAATATACAAACCAGTAGCCTTTGGCTGATGAATGACCACATTGCTTAGGTTATAAAACTGTAAAAACATTTATAAATAATACATAAGTTCAATCAGTGTATTCCCAACATCATTCATAACTGCACTGACCCCTGTGCCAACAGGTCGCAAGACACACGATGATGTAAACATTTTGTCAAAATCAAAAATGCAAATTAACTTTCAATAAATATACAAAAAATATATGAATATTACATACTGCGAACAGATTTACAGCTTCTAGTTGTGGAGAAAGGCTGCTTTGCTGTGCCTTTTCCCATGCTTTTTCCAGTGTATGAGAAACGTTGAGCCACAGTATCCATCAATAATCGCCGCATCATGTTTTGGACACAACTCTTAACATCTCCCCCCCCCCCTGTGCTGTCAGATTTTCACCTGAAATATATTCATATTCTTAACACATATTAGGTTGCTTTAAAAGAGGTTTCTCAGATCATAGCATTTCATTCTGTTTTCAGACATTGATACAATCACTCTATAACCCCCGAATTTGCTACAATTTAGATCGATGCAGTCATCTCCCATTAAATAAATGAAATACCTCTATAAAAGCTCATAATGTGTAAACTTAACATTATTCTTTTCTTACTTCATCAAAAGTACCCAGGCCCTGAAAATTAAGTAATTTCTTACTTAATTTTTTTTATCAAAACCCAATTCATTCATAGTTCACATCTGCTACTACTGAAATATAATTGCAAAATGTGAGAATATAAATATAAGTACAGTAAACCCTAGTTTTACCGGACTATTTGGGGGGAGGTGTGGTCCGGTAAACCAAGATGTCCAGTAAATCGCGAAGTACTAAAACCGGACATGAAAATAGACAGCAAGCCGATAGCTTTATAGCTCAGGGTTAGGTCATCTTGAACCGGGCTCTGACACACACAAACTCCTCAATATTTTAGAAAACTGGCACACTGTTTGGACAACGACGGAGTGGCAATCAAACGCTGGTAACATATACTCAGATGTACCCGTTGGACATCGACGAGGCACCCTGCAGAAAATACAAGGCACGCATGGCGCACCCTTTGGACCAACGACGGAGTGGCATACACACAACAAACTTTCAATACCACATTCTCAGGTATGCCTATTGGATGACATGGCATCCTGCTCAAAATTAAAATATATTAAAATTTAAAATGAACTTCTTCATACAGTACTTTTTATTTTGCATAATATTACTAAAATGCAAAATGCTTAATCTTATGCTATAGTTATTTTTATGATTATATAATGTATACCAATTTTACTTTTAAAGTTATGCTAGAGCAAAAATAAAAAAAAAATTTAAAAAAACGTATTTCATGGGTTCACTTAAATTCGAAAGAATATTTTTCGCGTTCGGCTCTGTTTCTTTTACCTTAGTTTGGTTCGGTTTAAAACATGAAAAAAGAGGTCCGCTCAGCTATAAAATGAAGACAACAAAATGCAAAGGGAGTCTGTACACAATGAAATTCATATCAGTCAGATGGTTATAATTTTTATGTAGATCAATTTATCAAATTACTGTGTAAAACTGACAAACCTACAATTTATGTTTTCATCAAAATTCCCTCCACAATGCCTGAATTACATGACACACTAAACCTGCAGCCACCCTGTCTTGGTAGATCGAAGAACACTGAAGCAATTAAAATATATCTGGAAGGACCAATCTGCAAAACAAAAATAGAGTTAGGTTGCTTTAGAATACTGTAAACTTAGTTATACTTGCATAGAACATGACAATTTCTTTACCTTCACTTAATGAGTTAATACATATAACGTGTTACCATGTACAAATATTAAGAATATATATAATATCAATCTTAGTTTGTGTGTCTAGATGTACTGATTTATTACTTAACCCACAGTCAGAGCATGTTATGGATGTTGTACATCCTCATTTAATGAGATGATTATATATATATATATATATACATATATATCGCCATGCTCATATTTGTTACGAAATAGTGTAAGTTGTAATTATTCAGTTTTATAACCTTAACAAACACACCTGTAAGTGTTTGAACACATTTTTATTAAAGGAAGCTCAAAACAAAACCAAATACGAGAAATTAAAATAATGTAAATTTAAAATGCCTTTTTACATTTTTTCTTTAAATAGGAGCATTAAAATATAAAATTAAAATAAAGTCAAGCAATTCATAATAATAAAACTATTAGAGTACCCATTTGATACAGAATGCAATTAAAGCAAAATACTGTACTTTGTCAAAAACTCAAATATTTCCATAGCAAGTATGAACATTGCATTCATTAAGGGTGTTAAATCCCGTCCTGGGAACTTCCCGACGCCTGAAATTTATCGCAAGTAAGCTTAATGAATGGTCAGGATGGAGTTAAAATGAATAAACTACAACGGGGGTAAAAAAGTGAAGTGACTAAATTTTATAGGAAGTGACAAAAATTAAAACAGGGACTTTTTTCACCAGGAATGCAAAGCACACGTTAATTTCAAAGCGTAATACGACTCAACCCATCTTCAAACCATATTTTGAGACTTGCAAACAAAACATTATCACACATACGTGAACTCTATTGTTGAAAATTATGTTAATTGATTCCAAGCTTTGTAAAAGTAAAATTAAATTACAATCTTAAAATAACTAATCGGTTGAATATTACTTTTGCTACATGTGCGCATGTATATATTGTCAGGTGGCCCATTCAGCCACTTGGTCCTTAATTATTTTCGTTATTATTGTCGTTGGGTTATTTTATTTGGTGTAATTTATTGAAATTGTTGTTATTCAGTATTTGGTTTATTATCTTCAGGTATTGTTGACAGAAGTTACCAAGGGTAATGTTTGGTCTTTACCTTGTCAGTCTACAGTAATATTTTCACTTGAGATGTGGGTTTTTTAGTATTAAGTTTGAAGTTTTTCACTATATTGCAACGCTCTGGTGTTGTTTTCCCCATTAAAACAACCCACCAGAAAGCTAAATATATTTACCCAAAAAAAGAAAACATACAATAAAGTGTAATGATTTTGGTAATGACGAGGGATTGTGCAATAACATATATTTTTACCAAAAATATAAATTTTATTTAAATATCTTTTAAATTTAGCATAAAACAATCTCCCGTAATATAATTTTCATTTCTTTACAATAATTATACTCTCATTTGTTTTAAATTCCAAGTTAAACAGTGCCACAGTATGGCCATTATACATTCTTAAAAAATAACACAATGGCTCCAAAGCCTTTAGACAAAATTTTATAAATGTTGCAAGTTTAAAGTAATTTCTTGAAGGAGTTAGTCTCCATGTGAAACGAAATCCCTAACCTTTAAACATGGCTACTAGAGTAATTTAAACTCTACGTACGGGCGGATAGGTAGCTTCAATTGGCAAGAAGCTACTCCCCTAGATTTTATACTGTGGGCTAACCCCACTCCTCGCACATCACACAGTTACAAAAATGTTTGAACCAATAACAAATGCTCATTAAAAATAGTCTTAATAGTGGAATCAAAATATAATTTATAAAGTCCACAAAAATACTTCCGGTACGAGGAAAAATTTAAATTACAACTTCTGAGATGCCGTGCAGGCAGCGCTCAAAGCGGCAGGCTCGTCAGACAAACGTTCGTAGTAAAACTCTGGCATTTTGTCTGTGGTGCTGACTCTGGACGGACGCATTTCGCCCCGCCGGAGAGGGAGACAGCTGGCCGGTTAAACGGTGCTCGTCCAATATGTCTTCAGAACAGGTAGGTGAAGCAACGTAAATTTATTATGTCGAAGTAGACAGGAAACACGAGACAAGTCGCCTCATCTTTTAATGTAGTAGGTTTTCTGTTGCACCTTTGCTTTGGTGCGCTGGGTGGTCGCCAGAGGCGCTGCAGTGAGAGAGCAACCATTGCGGAGGTCGGCTTGTACTTCGTGCTAGAGCTCAGAGAGATGGGGTAATGGTGGCGAAACAGCCACGGGAACTTGACATAATATACATTTTCTCGAATTTTTTATTTGTAGCACAGCCGAGGGAGTAAAACTATGTAGACTCTCGTTTGAGTTTTCGGCAAATTGGGGCTGGCGTCTCCCGGGAGTATCAGTTAAAAATTGTGGAGTTACTTCAAAAACTGTAATAATGAACATGCGCTAGCGAAATATACAGCGAATATGAAGTAGTAGGGCGCAGGTTATACGTGCGTCAAATTACTCTTAGGCAATTTTCATGCTGACGAAGTGCCGCCACGCCATAGTACAAGCTGACAGCCATTGTTTGTTGCAAGGTAGTTGTGGGAATATTTGTGTCAGTTAGTGTAAAACAATAAGCGTGAAATGTCTTAATAAATTCACGTAATGGTTGTGATATCCATGTTGAATGATGACCAAGGTGAAGTTCTATAGTATGGCACAGCACGAAGTCACCCCACCTCGCAGGGCTGGCTTGTAGACACAGGACGCCATTTTTCAGTTAGTCTGAATTAGACGCATCGAGGAGGTAGACGTGTTTTTGTCTACCCGGGTCCTTCATCAGCTTTGCACCAGCCATCTTTAGTTTTCAATAGTTATAATTTAATTTACCGGAACCGTTTTTGCCGTTTTGACCCGGGGCTCCTCATCACCTGCCGGCCGTCGCATCCAGGGGCATAAGTTCGCACATTAAGTATACCGGCAACCCCGTGCTGTTTTACTGCGTCACCTACTGGAGAAGTTTGTGCTCCAGGTCCGCTAACTGAAATTGGCCTTCTGCGAGTACCAGTCTGTTGCTCATGGTGAGTGAACTTCAAAAACTATCTGAGTCTTTCATTTGCAAGTAGTGTTCTTTGCTCACCCCGCCTCTAGTGACGCTTAACATGAGTGTGTTGAGGCGTGGGGACTGGTCCTAACAAGTCCCCGAAGATCCGTCGTTTGAGGGTGCAACAATCCACTGGTACGTAGTCTGCCCCGACGGTCGTAACATTCATAAGTTCTTCGCTCGTTTTTAAAACTCCTGTCACCAGTTACTTCACTGACACTACACAACTTCTCCAGCTCCTGTAATCTCAGTACTCGCCTAGTCTCGCACAGGGGGCTCACACAAAAGCCCGTGAAAACAATTTTTTGTGATCACAGCAGTTTTGGAACCTCTGCTGACGTTACCAAGATTACTGACTCAGTGAAATCAGCAGTAACTGAACGCTGCCATTCAGTGGCGTCTCGTCAGGGTAAGCAAGGCAAGCAGTTCTTGCCCAGGCAGCTTCCTGACGATGCTCTGATTACAATAAACATTTATTTGCAGCCTTGGCTCTACTAGAAGCTAACAATGAATCGTGCAGATTGATGTATCTTTTACGAATTCTGCTCGGATTACAATACTGTCAATTAGAAGATAAGAACTCGTAATCAACCGAAGCAAGCTGTTTAAAAACGCTTCCAATAATGCTTCCAGTGGGTAGAGTTGCCGCGATAGTATTCGGGTGAATGAAGGGGGTTGGAGAGGTGGCTGGGTGGATGGAACACGATAGGGGATTGGCTAAGTGACGCTGTATTAGAAGCTACGATTGCAGTGCTTTCTTTCCGTAGTGATACGAATATAGCCGAACACAGCCACTTAAGTGGTTTTGTTACCAGTTACTGTGATTTCAGATAATGTATTACCGGTCAAGTATTATAAAATTTTCCTGTACATCTACAAAAATAACTTTGTAACCTACACAAACTTTTGCTGTTCATGTACAAATGAATGTTAGGAACTGTACAAGACATATTTTGTATTTCTGGTAAATATGGTTGTAAAATTACAGACTTTAGTCTGTATTAATACAAATAACTGCATGGAAATATACTGAAAAGATTCATAGTTAAAACCGAAATTTTTTCGTACAACTACACCAGAAAAATGTCTTGTAACAAACAATTTCTTGAAAAATAAAAAAAATAAAAAATTCAGTTGTATAGCATGTGTTTCTTTTGTACCTGAGGAGTATTATTCCTGAATATATACCAAACTTTTATTGTAAATCTACAAAGATTTTATTGTAAATCTACAAAGATTTTCTTGTAAAACTACAGATGAAACATGGTTGCACATACAATTTAATCTTCGTTATTACCCAAAAGCACTTTTGTAGAAGTACGATGAAATTTTGTAAAACAACAGTTATCTTATTGTAATTATACAAGATATACACCTTTAGGTTACTGAACATATTTGTAAGGTTACAGAATTTATTCAGAATAGTTCAGGACAATTCCTTGTAAATTTTACCAAACATAACTTGTATTGGAACAACACAATTTTTTGGCAACTAGTTTCCAAAAAAAAATCTTGTAATTGTACAAACAATCATCTCGAAAAAATTGGTGGGAAACCTGCAAAATACCCACCTATCACAAACGCCTAACACCAAACACAAAAAAGCACTATAAACTGAAATATCCTTTTAAAATATCACACTATAAAAATTTTAATTAAACATTTACACATGTCAACTTATCCAACACCTATCAATCAATTGTATGGTCATCACATTTATAAAAATTGTTATATGTTCAGCTTAGAATGAATTTGTGAAGATTCTTGAAAGTTAACCCATAATTCCCTTTGCAATGATTTTGCATGACAAATTAATGAAATATTCAATTTTTATTCATACCAGGCTGTTTATAAAGAATATATCCTATGCCTTGTAGTACAGAACGTTTTTTTTAACAACTTTAATAAATGTTATGGTTAGAAAACTTAAAATTCAGGAAAATTATCTAACACTCATCTTTAAGAAATTTTCTCTCATAAGTTTGAATTTTTCATTCCCTTCAGAAATTTCTTAAGAGTTTTACTGTTTTCTTTTCCATACTTGCCAACATTTTGAAAATATAATTGGGAAGGTTTTTCATATTATTAAATTATGGTATCAACAGCATATTAAACTTTTATGATAATTTTCATTGTTATGGAGTAAAAAATTCTGGTGTTTTCATACACCTAATTAAAAGACAACCAAACAAGGAAACAAAATGTATGCATATTATGTACAAAACAACACTAACTGGCAAAAAAATTATCCCAGGATGATCTCGGAACTACATGCTGTATTGTACAACTATGAATAATGCCATGATTTTCTGCATAGTACATATTCTGTAGTCCCAATTTTGATCTACCTTGCATATCAAGTTTGCATCTACTGAATATCATTAAATTTCTTCCAGTCCCTTAAACAAGAGAGGTTTGACTTTGTAAAAACAGGGTTGCCCCAAAAAATCATGAAATGAAATCCCTGATTTTCTTAGACCACATAACTAATTTCCGCAAGAGTCATATGCATAAATAACTATTTTAAATAGTTCACAGCCTAACCTTCAGTAATTTTTCTTATCTCTATATATAAAAATGAAAGCTGACTGATTGACTGACTGACTGACTGACATATCAAACCGCAGCCCAAACCACTGGACCTAAAATCGTGAAATTTTTTGTGGGGGTTCCCTTCAGGTCGTAGGCGAGCACTAAGAAGGGATTGTTCGAAATTCGACCTCTAAGGGGGTGAAAAGGGGTGAAATGTGTTTCCGAAGAAACGTTGATAGAGCTCGAACCCGACGGCCAATCATCGTGATTTTTACTTTATTAGGACACTCGTAAAAATGCATATTAGCCAATTTAAGGATTTTTCGAAGCTCAACATTTAAGGGGCTGAAAAGACCTTAAATGTGTTTCCAATCAACTATCGATATCTGTCGAACCCTTCGGGATAGAGAGTTGATATTCACTTCAAAATATTGCCTACGTAAATACCCAAAAAGTAGTTTTAGGTTTTTTTGAAATTCGACCCCCAGGCAGTAAAAAGGGGCAAAATGTATTTTTAATCAATCGTATATATCTTTGAAACACGATTGGCTATCGTCGTGATTTTAACTTTAATTGTTTACTTTTACAAATATCTATGACAGGACTCAAATATGTTTCGAAATTCTTTATTTAAAGGGGTGAAAATACGTGAAATGTGTTTTCGATTATCCTTCCATATCTATCGAATCAATCGAGATATCGAAGTGCTCTTTGCTTTAAATTGGTGCTTTAGTAAATATCCAAAATACCATTTAAAATATATTTTCTGAATTCGGCCCTAAACTGGTTAAAAAAGGGGTAATATGAGTTTTCGACTCACATTTGATATATATCGATCCCATAGTTTTTTATATAGCGACGTGATTTTTGTTTAGGACTGATGCTTACTCAAATACCTAAAAAGGAATTTCTGGAATTTCCGAAATTCGCCACCTAAGGACATGAAAAGGGGTGAAAAGTGGTGAAAAGAGATTTCAATTAATCGTCGATATATCTTGAACCCAGCGGGCTAATGTTGTGTTTTTTACGTCCACGAGATACCAATAAAGTATTCTAAAACGTGATTCAAGGGTTTTTCGAAATTTACTTATCTTAGGTGGTGAAAATACCTTGGATGTGTTTGAGATAAATCCTCGATATCTACCGAACCCGTCGAGATATACAATTAATTTTTGCTTCAGGATGATGATTACAGAAATTATCGCAAAACGGTTTTCAGATTTTTCGAAATTTGATTTCTCAATACTGTGCAGGGGTGATGTGTTTTTTTTTTAGTGAATGATCGATTTTCATTCGACTGATAGGGCTAATGTGTGATTTATACTTCAGTTGGATACTTATACAAATGTCTAAGATGTAAGTTTAAAATATTTCGAAATTTGACACCCAAAAGGGTAAAAAAGCACAAAATTTGTTTTCCATCAACCCACGATATCTATCTAACCAGTAGCTATATTGAGGTGTTGCTCGCGTCAGAGTTTTGCTTATGTAAATATTTTTAAAAAATATGTATAATTTTTTTTATAAGAAACGTGATTATTAAGAATAAAACTAAGTTGGTCAATTTTCAAGTCAGACGATCCGAAAAGCAGGAACGAGCAGCGAGAAACAACCTATACAGGAGTTTCACTCTACAGTAACCTATCGAGACGTGGTGTTGTACAACCTTTATGAGCCCAGGACACAGATATTTTATTTCTTTTTTTTTTTTTTAATAAATTTTATTTTCATGAATTATTTCAACGTTACGTGACGCAGTTGTTTGTTACTCAGGTCTAAATTCCGGGAGGTTCTGGGCTCGAATTCCGTTAAAAGCTGCGTGTGAACGTTCAATTCTGACACACAGAAACTACAAGGCAGATCGAATTAGTGCAATTTACACGTAGCCTTTAAAAGGAGTAAAATTGCAGTTCACTTTCCCCTTAGGTTCCTCTACAATATCAGCTA
>PNEQ01044070.1:12501-25330 GCA_003012365.1 Medauroidea extradentata
GTATGTTACAATACTGTGACACAACAGTACGAAACGACGAATGGACTTTAAACTTGGGCAATTGTTCGTGAACAACATATACATATTCCTAGCATTTTATAATTTTATCACATTTTGACTTTGTCACTTTTGGCAGTAAAACGACGATATATCATCTCACTAATCTCAGGTTTGGGGCACCAAATACGTTTCCGCGAAAATCTTTACCCTCTGAAACTTTGTAATGTCAATAAAGTTAAAGTGAATATTTTGAAAATATATAATTGATGGCACCGTCCCCAATGGTTGTGCACAGGGTAAACAGATGTTTCTCGTTCGATTAACCTCTTACCTTAGGTGTCTGTAATAACCCCACAACGTCAAATTGGCAGTTTTATAAATAAGGCCCAGGCGAAGTCACTGTTAGTGGCAGGGACAAACTTGTGACTGCTTTTCGCGTGGGCAGTTATAGCTACTTATCCTGCTGCAAAATTAGTTCAACTAGCCACTTGGACATTCTAACACTTGATGATTGAAGTACCAATCTTGTGTACAAAGAGGTTTTTAAATTAAAGTAAATATTACCAGTTACGAATAATACTCGCGAGCAAAGCCGCGGGGGACTGCTAGTCATGTATAAAAGTCAACAAAAAATATATTCCAGATAATTTCTTACAAATATTGCTATCCTTGTCTGAAGAAGGTGATATAGGTTCAATTTCAGCAGTGGTCAACAATAATTTCACACAAGGGAATCGTGTTCCACAATGTGTAAGGCCAGCAGGATTTTAGATACATACGAACTACGATAACCTAAATGGTGCATTTGTTTTCATAGTTACGATATATGCATATTGAGAAATTATAAATTCACTGGATTACTAACCAGCAAATAAAAATATTTTTAACTATTCTCTATTTTAATCCTAACATCAATTATTAAACACATGACTAAACACTAACTCATACTCTGCATATCCAGCTTAATATTTTCTGTCAATATAAGGTAAATGTAAAAATTTTCCTTTGCCTCTCACAAAATTACCTGACATTTCCCTTATTCCCTTACCACATTCAAATTCTCTTTCCCTGTTTTCCACATCAGTGGCTACCCTGAAAAATCTTATACTGTAACACGATTTCACTTTATCCACTTATTTCCAAAGCTGTTTCCAACAGCCTACAATTAAAATGGAAAATCTGTCGCAAACAAAAAATGGAGCTTGAAATGATCACTGCTTTCAATGTGTAAAATTATTGCATTAAAATGTGTATTTGACCCAGTGTAGTGCATCAGCGCTCAACTTACATGAAGCTTACCGACATAACTGGACCATCCTGGTCACGGCACCAGAAATGTGGCGGGTCACAGTGAAGAATGAATGAAGATGATGAAGTTAATAATTGTTGACTTAACCTTTGACATGGCCAGTGTGATCGTATAGTGGTTTAGCAGTTGTCTACGTAAATAATCTGAAACTTGTTGACGTGACTGTTTTTTTTTTTTTATTAAAACCTTAAAATCCTGCACCAGACAGTTTCGTTACAAAACGTAAATTTCTACTCCACATAACTGCCAAAACTTAGAAGCCGACGCTCCCGGGAGAGAGCAGTCTGACAAATGCCGAAAAAAAATACACAATAAAAACGAACTTCACATTATTTTGTCACGCAACATCAAACAGGAAGAAAAATAAATGAAAATGATTAAAACTAATAAGTTCCCATGGCTGTTCCACCACCTCTATCACTCCCAGTCAACACGTTACGCGCAGCCATCTCTCACCACACTAAAAAAAAAGTACGACCATACGACCAACTCCGTCCGCGACTAGGCAACAAGTATGACCATCTTCGTCCACGACTAGACAACAAGTAAGTAAAAATGGCCGACCCACCACGCTTGCTCTCTCCCTGCAGCGCATCTAGCAGCCACCCAACGCACCAAGGTAAAAACGTAACGGAAATTTAAAACTAAATTAAATATAATAACAAATTACAAACCTTTATACTTTAAACTACCTTTAAAGTGGAAATCTTCTTCTGAAACCCAAAATTACAAATAATTTACAACATAATTCTTAATAAATTTGAACTGCATGTCTTTTCATTGGCCCAAGCCGGCCCGCGCAAACATATCACTGTCTCTCGTGCACTTAGTGAAAAGTAAAAGTATTAGAAAAAACGGATAAGAATCTAAATATAGCGATTCCAGGAACTGGGTAGGCACACCTGTGCCATCAAACAGAAGTAGCCAACAATACACCCAGCCCTGAGTTACAATAAAATAGCAGTTAAGCTGCAAATTATAATATTTAATTTTAAAATAAAACACAAAGTTGCCTTAGCCTAAACAAATCAAATTAAAAACAAATAAAATTTAACAATTTCAAAACTGATACAGATAAAAGCTAAACAATACCTTACCAAACTCCTGTCAACAATACCTCAAAATAATTAAGTAGATAATAGCAAATTCAATAAGTCAAACATGGAAATAATAAAATAAAACAAGGCATGAAATAATAATGGCGTAAGTGGTGGGTGGACCGCCTCACACCAGCAATTTTACATGCAGACTAACAAAAAATATTAAGTTTATATTCCTTATCGGCAGATATTTTGAAAGGGTTAAAAAAAAGAAAATAACTTTTATTGCTATAAAATTGATTAAGTTTATTAGACAAATTTTACAAATTAAAAATGTCAACTGAAAAAGAATTTGAAATTCCTTTTATATACAATTTTTGATCAAGCCACACTTTCAAAAAATTATTAATTGCAATGCTGTAAAAATAGTTAACACACATTGGACACACCACAAATACAAGAATTTCACATGTGCCATATACATAAAAATGCAAGACTATCCCTAGTTTAACTGATACAAGAAAACATTACCTCAATAGAAAATAGCGAGCAAACAATATCTTTATAGCAAATAGCAATTAAAATTTTGCTGTAGTCACAAAACAAGTCATTTTTCAATTAAATTATTTTTGTATACACTTTATGTACATATATAATAAAACATTAAAATTGTAGTAAAGCACAGTTGGCAAATTGGTTCACTTGGTAATTTATAACCACCACCACATTTGCACCCCTGGTAATTGGTACACTACACCCCCCCCCCCTCTCCAGATTTTACGAACTCCGGATTCTAAAGCAATTTTATGTTTACACACTCAGGAACCATCAAAAAAATAATATTATACGAAAAACTTGAGAGACCCTGGCAAAATTGTAACAAGTTCCATTGAAAATGTTTTTAAAAACGTCATAAAAATTAGAGTAGTCTATAACAGTGCTATCTACAGAGCCTTGTGAATTTTTACTTCCTACGTGTGCTTGCAATAAGTTGCAAGGTTTTCATCACATATTGTGGTATGTAATGTCGAGATGGTTTTGACGCTATTTTAATAAAGCCTCAGCTATGTATAAAAGAGAAATCAATAAATATATCTGCATTTTGTTTTTTCCTCCAGTAAATATTTGCATATAGGTGAGGGCTGCTAATATATGCCAACTCTTTGCGTACCTGGGTGCAATTTGTTTTGGTTAAAATGGGAAATTGATTGTAGCAACCATGTAGGCGTATAATTCTGTTTGTAAAATATTTGTTGTTAAAAGTGAATTGTGTATTTTATTAATGTATTGTTTTGTTGCTCTGAAAACAAAACAAAAAGAAAATAAAAACTACCGAAACTGGACTTACAAAAGTTGGCTCTGTGTTTCTAGTTTTTTGGGACAATCGATAATATTTATCATTCAGAGAAATATTTTTTAAATTGGAAGACTACTATATATTGATATAATCTTATTTTTCAATTTTCCTAAACGCTACAAAAATCTAACTATGAGCTCTCGAGGAAGCATTCGTTGCTCTGTTTTATGTGTTCTCATTTTTTGGAGGCAAGAGTAGGCAACTTTACCGTTCAAGGCTATATTTTTATTCAGAAGACATTTACCTGTTATAAAGTTATATTTCCATTATTACTTGTCTTCCTTTCCTGCAAAGTGCTACGAAAAATGGGATACAACTGGAGGTTTTACAGAAAAAAATGCAATTAGAAAATTTGAGATGGGGTGGGTGGCAAAACTGTTTTCAATAGATTTTAAGATGGTAGGGATTTAACGAATGTGATGAATGGAACAGTACAAATTCGTAAAATTGGGGGTGTAGTGAAATGGATAAGTTTAATTTTACAAATGTAATTTAAAAACCTTGCGTAGGTAAATTATTTACATGTGACTAAGAAAGCCAACACACAGTACTACTACAACCTGAGTAAAATTTACAAACAAATTGGGGAATCACATGTCAATCTTTGCTTGTATTTATGGAGTCATCCTAGTCATGAATGTAATCAAACTCTTTGATATGAGAACTCTCTACAACTACTTATTTCGCTCTTTCAAGTTTTGTAAAAAAAATTGAGTACTGCTTGTGTGATATGCCCTTCTTTCAAACCTCCCATAAATTGAAAATAGCTCATCGTTCTCTTGCCCCTCTTCGGATATTCCAGGTTGCAAATGTAGTACACGAAAAGAAGAGCAGATATAGCCGCAGCAGGTTGGGAATTCCTGTCACCAATTTGATGCCTTCTGCACATACTGCATATGCACCTTCTTCATGCAACACATGTGCAGTCACTTTATCGCCACTATCCTGTGAAATAAAAGTTTCAAAACACATATAAAACTCCCACAAAGTTACTTTAGATCTGCATAAATAATAGGCCTGTAAAAGTTTTGTAGATTGGCAACACTAATTGTAATGCAATGCTTTTATTTAAGTATACTGCCCACATAGTTCAGGCCCTGCCAACTCATACAGGGAAAACGAATCAAAGAACATTGCCGAATCCTGATCTCTGCTGGCTGATAACATCTGCAATTACATTTTTATATTTTAATAAAAAGGTAAGCCAACACAGCATGTAACTTATTATTTTTGTTTAATATATTTTGTAGGAGATTTTCACAAGTGAAATTAAATTTTGAGAACGGTTTTGCTTGTTGATTGAACCTGGGTGTTTCTGGCTAAAATAAGGATTGGGTCAAATAACGTTGAGTTGAGACTCTTCTAATTATAGGCTCGATGACATAGTAAAACCCTGTTATAACAATCCTGAAGGGACCATTAAAACGTATATGTTAGAAAAGGAAAAACCTTACAACAGGGTAATTTCCACTTATAAAATCATTTTAGGGGTATCAAATGAAGGCAATTAGATTCAGGAAAATGTTGTAAAAGGGGATGAAAACCCACAAAGGATCAAATTAATGAAATTGATACTCATGAGCTACATTGGCCGTTTAACAGTAATGATTTGATTTTATATATTGTACAAAGTTAGAATGTAGCACGTGCTCATGTAACAATGTAACACTAGGTTCGCCCCATATTTATGCCAACGTATAAAAATCTCACCCCCCCTCCCCAATCGGACAAAATATTGACATTTGTTTTGCCATTGGAAAAACTTATTGCAATAGTCCATCTTTGTAAAAAATTTCTTGTTACTGTACTTCAATTTTATGTTAACTTTCAGCAAACTTTAGAGGATGATTCAATACACCAGCAACCAGATAGCACACGCAAGTGTGATATTAAAATCAATAGATGCTCGTGTCCAAATGTACAAAATTGTACGGAATACAATAAACAAGTTTCACATTTAGGATGGTTGATGAAAATATACACTTAAATAGCACATTTTACTTACTACCCCACAATCATAGTACTGTATATAAATGGCTCGGAATGAAAACCACATACATACTGGATTTGAAAATATGGTAAAAGATTGAATAAATCTTAATACACTGAAACTCTTAAACTGTGATAAATAAATTAAAAAATATCTTATTTAAATCTTGGGATTAGGCAAGTTTGAAATAGCAAGTTTCTTTTTTATTACTGATAATAAAGATACCGGTAATGTTAAAGTTGGAAGTACGAGGTTTTCATTGTAAGCCATTAAAATTATAAATATTTCCCCCCCTCTAAGATAACCAAGCAGGCAGGTAACTTTTTAAACACGTAACTACAGTGCATATCCCACAAATAAATGTTAACCCCTTAACAGTCTAAATTATTTTTTCCACCTTTTTGCAAAAAAAAAAAATTTACAGTATTTAAATAAAGCATGAATAAATTTCACAAACTTTGGTCCCAATATAGTTATTCCGAAATATATATTACAGCCAGAGATAACTCGGGTGAGTCAGCGAAGGAATTAAACTTCAGATAAAAATGTGTGTGAAGTTTGTTGCCTACGTAGTATTATACATTTTTCAAGGAATCACCCAAAGGCAAAGAATAACATTGCAGGGTACAGTGAATGACAGACATGTAAACTGAATAGTACGAAACCTGTCCTCCCATTCCTAGGGAATAGTTTTATAAAGAATGTGTGTTCCAAAATATGATTATTATTTCAATTGACATTATTACAATACTCTGGCAAATGGCTTGTAAAAGGGCAATTCTCTGCCACTATAATGCACGACGCCGAAACGTCTGTGCTTTATTTTGTGTTAAAGCAAGTTTGTAGATTTCCTACCATTATATCCTTTATTGCACAGTGTCTTCATCTATTGATAAAACTGTTTTAATATCCCTAAACAAATACCATAAATAACCTGTAAACAGTTCATGCAGCTACTGACTGTGTGGTGACATCAAGGTTTTGCTTTATTTTGGTATCAAGGAGGGTCGTTGTTCATCCTCTACGACATTGGGGAGGGGTGTTAGCTCAGGTGGGGAAATGTGTGTCCCTCGTGTCACACGGGAGCGTTAGTAATTTATTTTTCTTTGGTTTTTTATTTAAAAAAAATGAACATCTAAGTTTCCTGTTGTACCAATACCAAAACAATGCCGAAACTTAGAAAACTATTCCACATTTGAGCAAAGTTATGGTAATAGCTACACCAATAGAATAGGATAAATTATTACTATGGTACCCGACAGACATCATCGTAAATATTTCTATGTATGTATTCAAAATTAGGGTTTCCTTTTAGTTTTGCTTTGTGTTCCCCCGTTAATGTGGCATTCCTGATAAAGTTTTAAATGGTGAACAATCTAGTTTTGTGTTACAGAATGTGATTTTATTTCTGTTTGAGAATAACGTTTATATTGTATTTGTTTGAATACATATACTGTATGTAGTGTCGTATAAATTATGTTTCAAAAAATTACGTTGGTTGTAGAGTGATTTGTTACGGTTAACTGTGATTGTTTTTGTACCCATGTTACGTAATTTAAATTTCGGTAACGGCAAATGAAATATTTTGTTTTTATAACATGTTTTGTTGGCTTTTGATGTCGTATGTCTGAAGTAGTGTTTTTAATATTTTATAGTGGTGCTTTGTTGAAAAGTTGTTAATTTATAGCTTGCTAGAAAATTATTTATGTGGGCCAGTTTAACAATGTATTAAGTTATAGAAAAAGAGGCATCATACTTACATCCACTTCTTCTCTGATGAAATTCCATGTGTCTTTGAAGTGGGAAGGTATGACTTTGAAAATGTCATCTATTGCTGCCTCGAACCTTGTAATTTTTTTTATAACTGTAGAATAAAGAGAAACATTCTCCTCCATTCTAACACTAACACAAACTCCGGTCAATCTGGTAACTTCATGCTGTATCTGTAACAAACACAAATAACTAATACAAATCACAGATAATAGATACAAATAAAATGATTCTAGTTTTACATCCCTATTGTTCAATCAATTAACTACAAAAGTTTGTATTTTTTTAAACTAGCTCCGAATTTTCTGAGCTTTAATTGCAAGTACACATATATATCAGCATGTGCGTTCCGCACAAAAAATAAGATAAACATATTATGCACTTTTTACCTAAAGGATGATGTTCAAACTAAAAATTAGTTGGGTTTGGATGAAAACCCACCACTTGAAATGGGATGGGTTTAAAACCCATTTAAAATGCAAATAACTGAAGGTTTTGTGTTTATTCTAAAATTTCTTATCTACCATACATGCTGAGCTCAAGTAAAGTAATGATTTTACTATACATAAGACAGTTTTCGAAGAATAACATCATTGTTTCTAACTTTTCCAATTCTGTTCATAACATAAACTATCATTTCAAAAAACAAAATTTATTTTAGTGTGAAAACATAAGCCAATAATTTTGTTTGCCAAGTACGACATATTACTGATCAATGAAGACCTAAAAACATGTTTAAATTCACAAAAGGGGAATTGGCATCTGTTTTTGCATAACAACTAAAGGTGATCAGATACAAGACCCTGGAAATTAATTTTCTGAACTAAATCGTGACACAATATCAGAAACTACATAATAATAAATCACAATTCTAAAGTTTGTTTTACCTTTCAACCTAACAAACTCTGGTTAATACTTTTAATTGTAATAGAAATTAGGGTTGACCAACCTTTTACTACATAAACTTTTTACTATATTATGTAGATGGTTGATGTATGTTAAATGAGCAAGATTACCAAAATAAAATAAAAATACTAGTAATTCTCTAAAAATCACATTTTTTGTGTCAAATGAATAAAAAATATCCAACAGCAACAATTCAAATATTGCAGGGAGATTCGCACTCATAGCTGCCTGAAATAAACTCTTTCAGTAGTGTAAGTTGAATTATTAGTGATAAAAGTAATATGCTAATACAGTGTAAAACAAATTGAATAGGCACTAAGTATAAATACGTAGACATACTTCCTCCAGCTTAAAAAGATGTGGCCAGTCCTCTAAAAATGTTTGAAGGGTTGGTGGTGTACTACAATTGATCTCCTTTCTTCGTAATGGATATGAGATTTCCATGTCACGTTCCACTGATTCAGACTGACCTTCCTGCAAGAGGATTTTGATGTCATCCAGACTCGCAAATTTTAGCTGTGGGCAACCTGGAGCAAAATTTATTTCTCCTCGTCTAGCTTTCTTGATCCCATGATGTGGGCTCGGTGCCATGGGGTGAGCCAAGCTTCGCTTTCCTTGAAGAAATCAAAACATTAGCATTTGATTGACATCAGTAACAATATGCATGCAGCTTTAAAAGAAAACTCTAGATTTACTAATAAAATATGATATAAACATTTTTTTATGATATACACATAATAAAACTAAAAATGCCAACCTGAATTTGCCAAGGACTCCAAATGTTTAGATTTCCTCCGTTCTTCTTCCATTCTATATCGAAATGATATCTTCCAGCCAGAGTACCCACTTCCAAGCGGTTCTTTCAAGCAAGGATAGCACTTCAGTAGTTCACGACATACAGTTTCATACTGTTCGTTCGAGGGATAGCTAGTGTACCCTTCTAGGATATTCTGGATAACATCCCTTATTTCTTTTTTTATCGCAGGCGGTGGATCATACAATGAACCATTATTCTCATAATCATCATTTGCTTCACTCAATTGCATTCTTGTTGGAACTGAAAAATCTGTCTCCGCAATATTGAAATTACCAGCATTCCAGATTTTTGTTCGTAGAACTACTGCCTTTTGTCGTGGTTCCTTACTAGCATTTGGTAGGTCTAACTTTACACCTGAAGAGCTAGGTTCATTCACATTTTCAGAGGGACAAATTTTGATCTTGCTGAGGTCCTTCACCTCATCTATAGTGAAACTGCAAAATTCAGAAAAATCATTGTTATATAATTGCAGGAAAATTTCTCTTTCAATCGCAAATTCTTCTTTTGCTTTTTGAATTAAGGCATTCATTGTCACATTCTCAGGGCATACCACCTTTTTGGCACATTGCCCCAACTGTAGCAATAGTTTCATCTGAAAAAGAAAACAGAATATGTAATATGACAGTTGCCATGCTTCTGTGTATAAATACATTACATATCTGAGATAAAGTATTGTTGTGAATTAGCAATGTAGAGTATGGAAAAGATTTACAAATTACAGAATTTGAACTCCTATAAAAAGATGGCTATAATACCAAACATGTAACCATATCACAATTCTAATCAAAACACCAAGGTCATTTTTAAACTAATACCATAATCATTAGGTCCTACTAAGACTCAACATACTATGTGTTAAAAGGAAACATGCGTACTAAAGTTTTAAAGTCTAAACAAATTCAACCCAAGGACCAATTATGTGCTTAAATTGTGTTAAAACTGGTTTCCTTTGTGTATTGTGTGAAATTATCTATTTTGGCTTTAGAGCAACTGATTCCAATTCTTTATGAAACATAATACAAAGTTTTAGATTTATCTATTAAAATATTAAGGACCAAAGAGTCTATTCTAAGTCATTCGTAACGAATTACTTATCGACTCTTGTTTGGTTTCGACTGTTTTTTACTCTAAGTTTGCGTGTGATGTCACATACGAATCAAAGTATCGTTGCCGGCTCTCATTTAGTAACGACGTCTGTAGAGCTGTCGAAACAAGCAGACAACAGTCAAGACTACGTGAAATGGGGGCAATGTATAATGACATTTTAACATGTGCGCACAACAATCAATTATCATACTTTTCAGGCAGAAAATATTGATTTCTTAACTAAACACATGTTAGGAAAGAAACGTAAAATGGGCGGCAAGCAGCCCACAGCAAATATGTGTGAAATAATTTCCACTGTATTTGGTAAATTTTAAACATTTCACAAGTACATAAATATTTCTTATAATGCCCAAAAAATGCTATACTTTCAGTAAATATCATTAACTTGGTGGTAAATATTATGAACAGCCTTATAATTAGTGTCTGTGTGGCTGAGAGGTGACTAGCATTTTTCAAGTTCAAATCTTTCGATTGCTGAATATATTTCTATTTGTTACTATTATTACATAAAATAATACTAGACCTACTACCACGTACAATTTTAAAACAATGTAACCGTACTGCACATAATAATAGCCTCCCTAAACTGGTGTGCTCAATGGCATGATGCTGCGCGCCCGACGTCAGTGAGTGATGACGTGATATATTCTCGCTTGCATAATGGAGCGACAATATGACAGTGGCGGCTGTTGCCAATAATGGTGCTTCTATCTAGTTTTGCGGGTTAAACTACATCCTAATCTAATAAAATGTTTTATTCTAAATAGTTAACTCCGGCAAGGAAGTGTTTTAGGCAGTATTAAAATAAAATATTCTCATATTTAAGTAACAAAATTGCAAATATTTTACCTAAATTCATGCACTTACGTTGATTTAAAACATTTGCCAACTTTAATCTCATACTTTATGGAATTAGAATGCCTATAAAATATTAATTCATATTTTATTCTAGTTGATTTTTTAGCCAAAATATATACCGAAAAATACTGTGATGCATACTGCTACAACAACTGAGAACATAACATATGGAATAAGAGTATCAATATTTACTTTTTAACTAAGTATGCAGTTGGATGTAAAATGTTTTAATATTAATAAATATAATTATTTGTATATCCGGTTATGATACAGCATTTTATAACCATTATGTGAAACTTCATTCAAAACACAAAAGTAAAATTTAGGACTAACAACATAAAAATGACAGACATTGGTATAGTTTGTCTGACTTTTCAAATAATTATTGAACAGATTACCGCCCCCAGCCACATTTTAACAAACTAGGAATACTCCTTAACACAGCGATACCTAAGCATACTTTGTTGCACAATCACATATTTTGCAACATAGGCCTACATGATGCAGCAGCAATGATTAGATCTAAGAAAGGGCTGCTACCTTAACTTAGCCACTATTAAGATGTAAATCATTCAAGTTAAGTGAATGAGATCGACGATGTGTTTGCCTCTGAAAAAGCCTAGAGTTTAAGACATGGTATTTTCATTCACAATGATTTTGGTATTTCTTTTTTGCTGTAGACCTACATGCTCTACACTTGCTACTGATAACATAATTTACATATATTGCTGGCCTTCATAGCTGTTGTCTGCATTTTCTTGGCTTCTGGGTGTGAGTAGCATCAGGAGATGGTCTTGCGACATTTTGACAGTCGTTGCAGCTGCTATCATCTGGTGGTCAAAGACCTCCAGTTTGTTGCCGAAATGTCGCAAGACAATCTCCTGGCGCAGCTCACAACAAGAAGCTAAGAAAATTTAACATAATTCACAACTTATTAATTATTAGGATAATGCACAACTCTATTGCTTCGTATGCTAACTAGTGTAGCTTGTGTTTTGTAATATGTGACATTATTTAAGGTGAAGAAAAGTAGTTGAGCCTATTTCCATACAACTGAAAACTGCGGTATTCAAAAAACTAAAACATAACCCTACAATAAAGTATATGCAGTAGGCTAACTTAACAGTATTATTAGAAAAGAAATTAGGACAATACCTTTAAACTAGGAGTGCTGGAACACTGTATTTGAGCATAACATAGGGTGACCAGATGCACAGAGGTGAAAAGGAGGACATGTATGGTTTAAAAAGTAGGACAACAAGGAAAAAAAGAGGACTCTGTATTATTTTATGTATTTATAATGCTTCAATATTTATCTATGAGTTTTCAAAATCATACACATAAAAACAACTAAAATCAATAAAAAAAATCAACCTTATTTTGTCAATTTCTATCATATAATGTCACAGAAAGCGTTCAACGTTAATTCTATAACCTAATTATTGTACTTTTGGGATGAACCTATTTGATCCAAACGTTTTGGTTTCTTTTTTATGTAATGGTAAAAATCAGAACATGAAAATTCTTTGAAATTGTGTCTAACAACTAGCAGGCCTTTAACAGATTCTATACTGAGTTGATTCCGCACATCAGTCCATTGTGATGAAATGAGAGAGAACAATCTTTCTACATTCGCATTATGACCTGGAATGGAAAAAAAATATTCTGCAAGTTT
>PNEQ01044071.1:0-15250 GCA_003012365.1 Medauroidea extradentata
GTTGTTGATCTGGATCATCCTCACATTTTTGCAGTTTGTTGAACCAACACTTCCGCTTACTCATCGCAGATAACGTATGATCTAATGAAAGTCAGAAAATATGTAGCAAGTGTACTGCGTGCTCAATGAAAAAACACAACAAACAAAACAACGGTGCACAACAGGCGGCCAAGCGAGTTACGAATGTTGTAAAAAAAAAAACTTCACAGTAGGTACACCATACGGTAAAAAAATTACGTAAATATTATGTTTTATTAAGCAGTCTATATGAGTGTATGACATATAAATTTGGAAAAGTGAATCCCGTTAGTTATCCATTACAATTAGTAACGAATTGTAATTCTTATAACAGTTTTTAAGTTTTATAGCAGACGCAACTGCAAATAACTAAAGTTGGTACTGGTAACCATTAAATCGCCACGCCATGGCCGCCATATTGCGACCTTTGTCCGTGCTGTGTTTACTTTTTACCGTGTTTACGTTTATGACCGACTGCAGAATTATATTCAATAAAGAATGAATTTAAAACACCAAGTAGCACAATACATTATGTCCGAATTATTTTCATTTCATTTTTTTTTTCCTTAGGTATTTTTATCTGCTCATATGAAAGGTAAGATAACTTAAGTTTGTGTAGGTAGAAAATTAGGCCAATTGGTCACGACCTAACCCTATTTATTTTATGCCGTAAAATAAGGAAATGAATCACGGATGTATGAAGTGAAATTTACAACATTTTAATTTGGTTCACGTACGAGGTACGTTTGCCCGTTTCACAGTACGTGTACGCAGACGCAAATCTATTTCAGACACAAAAACAAAGATCTTTTGCGTTTCAAGATTGCGATGCTAATTATCTGGTACGTCGTAACATATTTCTTGCCTTTTTTTTTTTACCAATTTGTGTCGTAGTACAAGCCTATCGGTTCAAAAAACGTGTTTTTCTAAATCTCGAACGTTCAGTTTTTCCAACATTTTTTGAGACGTTTCGAACCGAACCCTTATGTTCGGTTCGGTTCAGTTCAGTTCGAAAATTTCGAACTTCGCCCAGGAACTATTATTTTTAATTGAATAATTCTGCATTAATTTTATATTAATAGTATCTGCAAAACACCTTGGTTTTGTCACTGGAGATTGGCTGTAGCGACCTTTAAACCCATTCAACAATTCCCTCTTTCCTATATGCTTGTGTATACTTTGTACTGTTAGTTCGAAACATTGTCATTAGCTATTAACCTCTTAACAACTATTATGTAAAATCGTTTTCTTGGCTTGTGGGTGTGAGCCGCATCTGGAGATTGTCTTGCGACGTTTCGGCAGTTGTTGCAGCTGCCATCATCAGGTAGTCAGAGTCGGAGATCAACTGGCAGATGCAAGAGTTACAGGTCCTTATATACCCTGGTGTCTGGGTGGCTGCTTCCTGGTTGGCTGGGACTGTCGGCCAATCACAGGCCTGCTTGCTCCTGATTGGCCGAGGTGGTTAGCCAATCCTGGCTCTCTCCTGGTGGACCTTCTGATTGGCTGGGTACTAGGGCTAATTGTGTGCTGACTCGCACCTGGTTGGCTGGCCAATCCTGGTGAGTCTGTCGTGACTGCCTTCTGGTAGCTTTATTTATGCTCTGATGTGTTCTTTAATTCTTGTTGTGATTTTTCTGCCGGTTTGCCCTATTTACACTTTCCCACATGAGCAAGGAACTTTGTATATTCCTGCCTGTTCTTCGGCTGGTGTTTTATCTTTTGCCGATCCCAGGACACCTTCTGTCTTGTTGATAGGTTTCGAAATGGTATCTATATCGTACTTCTTCAAAAGCTGAGCCAGTCGTTTTGACGAAGCACGATATACATACCATCTCGAAACCTATCAACAAGATAGAAGGCATCCTGGAATTAGCAAAAGATAAAACACCAGCTACAGAATAAGCAGGAATATACAAAGTTCCTTGCTCATGTGGGAAAGTGTACACAGGGCAAACAGGCAGAAAAATCACAACAAGAATACAGAACACATTAGAGCATACAAATACGAAAACCAGCAGTCAGCAATAGCAGAACACTCCATGGAAACGAAACACAGCATCTATTTTGACAAGTTCTCCACAATAACCAACATCAGTAATTATAGTCAGAAAACCGTGAGAGGGGCAATAGAGATAATAAAACACCCTAACAACATCAACAGGGAAGATGGATATCGGCTAAGCAAAATATGGTCACATTTATTTGTGGATGATGCAAAATCAAGCTACCAGAGGGCAGTCACGACAGACTCACCAGGATTGGCCAGCCAACCCAGCCAGCCAGGTGCGAGTCAGCACACGATTGGCCCAAGTACCCAGCCAATCAGAAGGTCCAACAGGAGAGAGAGCCAGGATTGGCGAACCACCTCGGCCAATCAGGTGCAATCAGGCCTGTGATTGGCCGACAGGCCCAGCCAACCAGGAAGCAGCCACCCAGACGCGGCTCACACCCACAAGCCAAGAAAATGCAGACAACGGCCGCTAAGCCTGCAATCTATTTTACTATGTAAAATATTTTCAAAAAATTTCCAATTTTTTTTTTCAAAATTTAAAACCTTATAACTAATATAAGTTAGAAATACATATAATTTTTGAAATCATTCATTTATTGTGGTAGTTATTGACAAATTAAAAAAAAGCAATTTTAAAACCTTGTATATTATTGGGGGGATAGTACTTGAAGTTAATTGGTTCTTTGAATGTGTATTATTGAATTAATAACGTCATAAATTTTCGGTGATGTTTATAATATAAAGACAAATTAAAAGTGCTGTTGTAACATGCCGCGTGTTGCGGACTATAAAAAATATTACAAATTGAAACAAATGTATAAGCAAGCAAGTTTTACTAATCAAAAGTTATAGTGTTGGCAATTTAAACATATGAAAAATCCAAATATGTGTCCACACAGTGGACATTACTAGCGTCTGTGAAACGGAAAATTATTATTTAAAAAAGTTACAAAATATATTAATTAGTTTTACAAGGATCACAAAGTGTATCGACTGAAAAAAGAAAATATCTCGGCAAGTCATCACAAAGGTAGTTACTTCCGCAGGTTCCATAATGTCAAAATCTGGTGTTACAAAGTTAGAAGTTAACAAAGCAACATACGTGTGTGCAAAAAGCCATTGGGCTGTGCCGTCTAACGGCACACTATACAACTGGGTCGGAATCCCGAGGGGTCACACTAATTGAATGGCAAGTTCGGTTACAAAAATCACTATTTATTTGGTGCCAATAAGTACAACAAGCGCAACGACAGCAATGCAAAGCAGGTACATCAATTATAACGTCGCGGAAGGCGATTCTTAACCAGGGCTGAATCAAAATACATATAACGGGCGGTTCCCATCAACACACCGTCGGCCAACGCGGTCGAAAAACAGTTAAATGCAAAGGAGTTGACGCTCGATTTACTGTACTGGTAGAGGAAGCACCCAGCACGTACGACTCTCAATAAGCAAGGTTAAAACGCAAACTGAAAACTTACAGTACGCATCGTAGCCGGCGGAGTGTCGATGAAGGAGCGGCCAGAACTAGCCCAGTTGAAGGCGGCGGCTAGACTGCCGGGAGTTAGCTTGCTCGAGAGGCGGAAGGCCGGCCGAGCATCGCAGGTAGGGGAAGGGATGGAAGAGGGGAAGAAGGGAGGGAGCACGAAGACAGCCGACGGGACCCGAAAGCGTCCGAAGTAGTCTAGAACGGCGACCACACACACGAGCACATAAGTTCCAGAAAATATGGCTGGGCGAAGTAACACAATAGATTCCTTTGCCAAGGAGCCCATTACAGGATATGTTCTGTGCATGACTGAACCCCCAGTTCAGGGCAATCAAGCAACAAATAATCACAACAGCTAATAAATACCACATGGAAAAGTCAAATAGCAATGAACAATAGCAAACCCTACTAAAAAACATTTTAAGACCAAGAGATAATTTTTCATCAGACGGCGACCGAAAAAGGAATTTAGAAAAAACAATATAACGAATTAAACTAATTTAAGCACAGCACATGACGGCAGCCGCCTTGCTCACCATGGGGGGACAAGTCCCCAACCTACCCTATCACACTAACTAGGAGCTCGGAAGTACTTACATACTCAATGCCCACGCCCAGAAGAGAATGGAAAGTGAGCTGACGGTCCACACAAGAACCTTAGTTCAACCTGGTCAGAGTCTAGCTAACGCGCCTGCACAGGGAAGAGGAGAAGGGGAAGCATAGAGTAAGAGCAAGAAAATATAGCGATACTAAACAACAGCCTTCCGAGCCATCAAATAGTCGCTTGGTCCACTGTGCACCGCCGACGAGAGCGCTGTAGGCACCCAAACAGTGCACTGTATTCAATTCATGTTTATATGTTCATGTCCAGTGAATGCAACATTTATTTTGTAGAATATAATTCTCAATATTTGCCACTTTTTTTTAGAAATTAAATCATTGTTACAAATAGAAGTTAGTAATGCATAAAATTTTTTAAATCATTTACTTATTGGTGTAATTACTGACTATTAAAAAAACCCTTTTTTAAAACCCTGAGTATATTTGGGGAATAGAACATGAGATTTTGAACAAACCACTTGCTAAAACACTAAGTGATGTATAAAAGAAGAGACACACAAATAATCACTTTACACACAAGATCTAGTACAATACAAGTCTCTTGATAAAAAACACAAAGTGCTGTACAAAAATTAGACACACACAAAGAAACACTTTACACACAATGTATGTATTATAATACAAATCACTTAATAAAAAACACTATGGGCTGTCAAAAATACTGAACACACAAACACTTCACACAGTGTGTATTTTATAATACAAATGGCTTTGCTAAATTAAAACAGTAAGTGATGTATAAAAATGTACACACACACAAAGTAACACTTTACACACAATGTGTATTATTATAGTATCAAATCACTTGCTAAAACAAAAAGTGCTGTACAAAAATATAGAGACACACAAAGAATCACTTTTCACACAATGTTTTCATATGTTTGTGGCTGAATGAAATGCTCTAAAGCACGGAACAATGCACAGAGCTACATCGTAGTCTTCACACATACATCTGGATTCCTGCCTGGTCTTCTTCCCCTTCGCATCATGAACCCGGCTACACATTCCACATATTCTGGTAGGGTTCTAAATTTTTTGGTGGCTGGAATCAATGATGGAAAATGTTGTCCAGTGAGACGACTGGGATTGGTGCTTGTGGATGGCCGACCAGCTGCTTTTGGAGAGAATTCCGGTCAGTGGTGTTTGGCGGTCATCTTCTCAACAGTTGCTACATGAAATTCACGAGCAGTTCTCTTGCCTCCTGCTTTCTTGTACAAGACAAATGCATTGCAGAGAGCTAATTACCAGATGGAAAAAAATTTTCTTGTAGTATTTTTTCCTCGTTTTCGTGTCACTGGATTGTTGGCTGCATGGTCTACCCTGTCGACTCCTCCCATTGTGTCATTGTATGACAAAACAACTGCTGGTTTATATATCTGTCGACCTCCCTTGTTTACAATCTTCACTTCTGGATTGTGGATTGTGCTCAGAATACATGCATCACGTTTATCCTTCCATCTGATTGCTGTGACTTTCCCCCTCCAAAAAGCAACAACTTCTCCATTTTTATTTTCTTGCTACGAAAACCTGGTGGCATATCTTTCCTGGATGGACGCACAGTACCACGTATATCTGTTCTTTGAGCAATCAGTTCAGCTAGCGGTACATAGAAGTTGTCAACTGTCAGATAATAACCCTTGTAGGAAAAGAGGTTCCATCATGGTCATTACTATCTGAGATGACCCGGGGCGATCTTTATACTGTATTCACTCACACAGTATAGAGAATTTGGTACCAAACCTGGCCATCTTTAGTGGAAGGTACTGCACCCAACCTAGCCTGCCTTTACATAACATCAGACTCTTGTCACTTGTTGCGTGTCTGCCAGGAGTGCACAAATTTTTTAATTTTCTGTTCAGGTGTTCCAAGATAGGCCAAATTTTATTCAGCTTTGGCTGCAAATGATTTTATGCGTCGTATGCTGTGTTGTTAGAAAAATGAAGACTTTTTATATAATCAAAATACGTTCATAGCTAAGTAGCTGACGAGAGATTCGAGTTGCAAGCACTGGATATTTGCACCAATACATCTGGTAGCTTGGCTTTTTGACAATACAGTAAAACTCTGTTAAGAAGTTTTTGAAGGGACTGAGGAATTCAAACTCACTAACAGGGAATAACTTCTTAAAAGGGTCAATTTATTACTATTGTACTAATGAAGATGGTAGACATAATTCAAACTTATTGTGGTGAAAACTTTTTGATTGGAAAGCTTCTTAACAGAGTATTGCTACTTTGAAGCAGTATGACATAGATAAATATTCTTATTTTGTCAATGTTTGTTTCCTTCAAACTAGAAATGTTTTCATTTCTGGCACAATTGTTGGAGTCTGTCACAACAGTGTCCTCAAAAATCTGATTTACATATTGTATTACATCCTCCAAATCATTTGGCAGGTGTTCCAGTAAATGGAAATCTCAGTGGCAGTGGTGGTAAAGCTGCTGACATGTCTATCTCCCGCCACACCCTAACACTAGAAAGAGCCTGAAGCACTTGAATCATTAGAATGTACACTGTCACTATTGTCATTGCTGTCAGAAGAATCACTTTCCAACTCACTAAATTCAGAATCAAATTCTTCATCACTTTCCATTTTGAAGCAAGGAAAATACTAAGTAATTAATAAAAGCTCAGTTATTATTTTATAAGTCGCTTACCCACTTATTCCTTTAGGTTTCTCTTATGAAAACAATACTAATAGGAGTTTTAGAGCTTGCTGCTAACCTTTCACAAAATAGTGACCAAAAACATATTTTGTTGTAAACTTTCCCACGCAGTGTTTATTTTGCTGCCGAAATTTCTAGCTCTGCGTTTATTTGGGTACTGAAATTTCCTGCGCTGTGTTTATTTTGACGGCATAAATTCCTGCGCTGCTTGTATTTTGGTACAGAAAATTACAATGTGTTCATGAACACTACAGTGGAAATGTATATACTTAAGATGCTATCTTGTGGCCTCTGGTGTAACTAACGGCGTAAAATAGTGTCGTCGTGGACTTCATCTTGCAGCCGTCATGCAGCCATCTTGCGCCTATAGTTGTAGCTAACTGCATGCTCTGCAATACAAAAACACACGTTACGATAACCGATGCCACCTTGTGGCCTCAGTTGTAGCTAACTGCATTAACAAACCATGCCACGAGAATATTTTCGGGTTTTAAATTTGTAAATGGTAAATTGTTACATTGTACGAGTATACTCTGGATTTTAATAAATTGCAAATTTTAGAACAACGATTATACTCGGGATTTCAACTTAAAAGAGGTTCAACTCTTTTTAAAAAAAAATAATTTTCATCAACTTAGTTTACTTGCGCACAATTTAAACATGCCACTTACGATACAGTAAATGGGTCCTGTAAAATGTGTATAACAGCTACCAAATACAAACACACTCACGACTGAAGAATCTTATCCCACGCATCGCGCTGTAACTAAACTCACAGTGTGTCTCATCAAAATCGGCAATAGCAAATAAAAATGATACTGTCGTTCTGATGTGCACAATATTGTTACTGTTTTAAAGATTTATGACTTGAATAACAGGAAAATTAATACATTCCATTCATCTACCCCAATCAGAAGGGTAAAAGATACAATATTTATCTGAAAGTGGTTTTCGTTTATTTTATGTAATATAATATGCATGTTACGGCCAACATGAGAATCAAATTTATACCTTTCCCTTATCTGGCTATTGGCCTTCTGCTTTGGAGCTGACTTTGTCCGTGAGGAGTTATTACTATTACTGATAAGGATGTGCGCCGAACTGTGCAACAACTTCGTCCACATAAATAAATTTATTTAAATGAGGAAAATCACTGTGTCCCATAATCACAAACTCATTAGATTGTAAATGGGTTTGCCCTACAAAACATGAAAAATACAAAAACCTGGGGAAACTCCTTTTTACGCTTTAAATTTCTCTAAGACAATATCTCGTAAAATACTTTCAGGCCTATTTAAGTGCACGCGCCCCATTACACAAAGTAGTAAATTTACAATAAAAATTTGCCACATTGTGCCACAGTTCGGCGTACGCTCTGAGTACCGACAACAGCCGACAGAGTGTAGTACACGCTGCTGTTGTTATGGAGCATTCACATGCTCACAAATGAGAAACAACTTTACAGCCCAAAACAAAAACAAACACACAACCCACCACAACCAATCAGAATCAATCTGTACTGCATGACCAATCAGGAGACAGCTCGTCTCCCATTGACTGAGCAGGATAAGTGAGTTTACCTTATATACCCATGGTTTTCCAGTCTCATCAGTCACACTTGCTTTCCTAAACCCAGTGTCTGTCTACCTGATGACGGGAGCAGATTCCAGTTCCCCAAACATCGTTCTTTTGTCTGTCTGGAAAACTACTGTGTTTTGTTTTGTCTCATCGTTGTGTCACTTGTTGTTTATCTGTTCATGTCTGATCTCTACTGTGTTTTTGTTTCATCTAATTATTGTGTCTCATGTTATTTTCAGTTGGTGCCTGATATACTGTAGTGTAGGTTTTTTTCGCCTCATTGGTGTGCCTTATTTTAAATTTTGTGGGTCATACATTTTTTATGTTTGTCCCTTTGCCAAAGCAGACCTCAAACCTGGGTTGTCTGCGTTGGTGGTGACTTGGTTTTTTTTTTAATTTTTGTTTCTTATCTGTTCGTCCTTGTTATTATTTGACCATATTCCACTTATGGAATATGTGTTGTGTATATATCCTATTGATTGAAGCATACTCTGCTAATGTTTTTCTATTATCTTTAGTTTTCTTTGACAGTAATCTATTTGGCAACCAGTACTATTGCACAGTTCTTTCAAAGATCATAACAATTAGAAAAAGCAAATGTCTGCATGTCAGGTCACGCCTTTGTGTTTATCTTACTCCAAGTTGGCTCATTCTCGCTTCTGAGTCACGTAACTCCTGCGCCTTGTTGGCAAGGTCACTACACACCACCTGATGCAGCTGTCGCCTGTCAACACTCAACCCACCCGAACCCCTTCGCAACAAAAGACTGACAATTTCTACAGTGAATTGGTTAACATTTTTGATCTTTAAACATTACGGTGAATTGTTCAGAGGTTATTATTTTAATGAATGTTAGTAAATTTTTCATTAATATTTTAATTTTCTCATTGAGTGACATTAAAAGTCTGCCAACTACAGTAGAAGCATTGATTATTGCCCTTGTGTTTTGTTTGTACTTACTGACAGAAAACATTTTCTTGGCATAACAAACTCATTGGGCACCATAAATAATGCTGTTAGAAAATTTAGCTTATTGACCACAACAATGAACAGCCTCCTGTTATTCGAAAATGTTTGTTATTGGAAAAGGTTCAGGTCCTGACCATTTTGGATACAAGATGCTCCACTGTATTGGACAAGTGCTGCATTAGAGCTTTTACGGGGATGGGACTCCTTGGTGTGTTGACCACGCTGAGAGCAGGACTGGGTGGTATTTTAGGGTGTTGCGGAGGTTTGAAAACCATTTTTGGGGGTTCGGAGAGTAGGGTGTGAGTAAGTGGTGAGGAAACAAGTATTTTATGGCCATAGTTGAGGATAGTTATGAATTTAAGGCATTTGTATTTTGGAACTACTAACTTGCAGGTACAATTCTGTAAGTACTGTACGTACAAATTTTTGTCTAAATGTTATTCTAATTAACTAGTACTAGTAATTGTTGTTTTGCATTCATAGTATTTTTATGGAAATCAGCATTACAGATGTTCTACTGTCCATACCGTATAAGAATTCCATTATTTGACACATCATAAAAAAGTAGGACAATGTAAACCAAAACATTATGTATCCTTCCACCACCATGTGCTTTCCAGTTGACTACCAAAACATGTCAACAGTTAAGGTATTGTTACAAGTTCTTTTGGGATAGAGGTCTTATAATTAGAAATACAAGAGTTAAATTAAGTACTAGATTTAATAGCTCACAAAGCTACAAAATACACAAAACAGTAAGCAGTTATGCACACAATTACTCCTGTGTCACAGACACGTTAATTAACTCTGACAATTAAAGCACCAAAAAAATGTCTACCCTCAATTAATTAAACACTACAAATTACAATAAAATTCAGTCCTATATCCAATCAACAGTATTTCAAGTAGTGATAGTGTACAACCTTAATAGTCCGCCGTGGTGATGAAACATCGTGTGCTGCGCAGCACCCCGAGTGCACTGCTATCTTCACTCTTGAGGTCCTCGGTTCGACTCCCGTCGCGTACCTCCTTCGTCCGTCAGCCCGCCGCAACAGTCCTCGTGGTTCGTCCAACACTGCTCCGAAGGTTGCCGCCTGCCGCCTCACAGTAGACTCTGACGTCACCAAGATGTCTTCACCAGTCTATCTCCACATTTATAGCACCTTCCTCTAGCACAACCAATAGCGAACTCCCCTCAAATGTGCCGATTCTGCGCTTTTATACTAGGTAAGACAGTTGGGTCTTCCCCGCATTTCAGGGGTCTAAAATAGACATTACATCATGTTTATGACATGATTTTAGCCACGTAGGCCGCCCTTGAAGGGTTAAAGCGCAGTTGGGACAGGTATCTATGACGTAGTTTAGGTTGGAATCCCACCACGAGACACCCGGGCTTTGAGTCATGGGCCAGCCCTCAAGGTGTTTCGACACGGGCCCCATCCAGCCCACCTTCAGAAACACAGCATGCAACACTATATTATGATTGCAATAATATCCAAAGTGTGTTATTTTCTTTAGATTATTTTTTATATCTCAAGACTAATAATTTATTTTCTAAACTAGTCTTACTAGGGTTAGGTGGACAGTGTTAATGGAATTATTTCGTATTACAGTAATGAATAGCCTACTCTACAGGTGTTAAGTTAATATGATCATTCAAAATGTAAAATTTTTAAAAATATTTTCCTAGATATGATCAAAATTGTAACATTTATTGGCATTATCAAAAATAAACATGTATGGGCAACTTATGTTTTCTATTTGACATATAAAAATATTTTATAATAGTAGCTTATTTGGTTACAACAAACTGAAGTTGCAAGAGCTTGTGATAGTGCAAGTAAACATATGTAAACTAAAATAATAAGTGAAATAATTCATGCAAGCATTATTATAATTATTTTTCATGTTGTCTTCAATTTAGTTCTGCACTATCAGAACATAAAGCCGTATAGGCCTAGTTTAAGTTTCAAGTAGTAGACTATCAAAAAAACTTACCTTTCGTGGCATATTAGTGTTATCAATGTCACACGACTCACAATACTTAAAAAACTTGTTAACGTATTTATTGTAGACTACACAGCAAAAATTTGTGCTCTCACAACCAAAACGGAAATAATAGACCAATAAAAAACGTAAGTAATACAGAAACATGGGTAGGTCTAATTGTCGAGATCAGTTTTAAATAATTTTGTTGATTACCACTTGTTAAACAAGTACACTTTAATGACCGGGGAATATGTAGGCATATGTCTTCTGGCCTTTTCTTTTGGTAGTATGTAGGCCTACATTTTTGCAGCTGACAGATACAAAATCTCAGTGGACTGTGGACTTGAAATTAACCGCTTACTTGCTAAAAAAAACATAAAACACTGACTTTTCTGTACAAAAGAATTTATTGAGTCGGCGTCTTGAGAAAGCAAGTTTACATATGAGACTACAAGAACCGTAAGTGTTTACCCACAAATTCTGTTAAAATAAAAGTTAGGTAACATTTTTTTATTTTTTATTTTATGTAGCTCTTTTCCCTGGATGGATTACCTACTTCTTATTTATAGACTGTTTTTGTAGACTTGCCAGCTGAAGTTCCTGTCTTCCGAAACACGTTGTTGTTGGCGATTACAAGCCAGGTATTTTCATTCCTGCATTGCAATATATTACAACTACATAAATGCACAAAATAATTAAAATAACACCTTTCAAGAATCTCAAACATACACGAACATACGAGAAGTTTAAACACTCGCAACGCAAATGGCCGCTCTTTGTTTTGGTTGCCGACGTCATAATATCCCATTGGCGATTACAGGCTGAGGTTTATATTCCCCACATTACAATATAAGAAATATACGCACAGAATAATAAAGTAACACATTAAAAGAATTTCAAACACACACAAACACTGTAACTTTTCACACTTGCAAATGGTAGTGCTTTGTTTTATTTTGGTTGCAGGTCGACTGATAACGGTGCGGTTGTTTGTAAATTAGTTATAAAATTATGCGATTTGAATAGAATAAAATAGTTAACAGACTAATGCTGGATACGAAGCTGTGTCATTAGGTATATTACATTTCCTCCAAAATGCTAATTTATTTCTCACGTATAATAAACACTACTTTCAATGTCGGCGATGGAAGTTAACAGATTTGTTGAACAGGGCTGCGACTACTGCTTCATCAGGTCACACGGTCACATCCTGTTGTTTTAAATGGTTGCCATGTGTCTGGAACGTGTTAAAAATATTGGTAGCATCTGTCAAAACACGGAATTCTTACATGGGATAGATAGTAGTATGTTTTAGTCACCAATAAATCAAATAATGTCAGTCTGTTTACTCTCTTAAAAGATAAAAGACATTCAAAATGTAGGTTATGTTATTGTTGACCCCTGTGGTTCTGTGCACAAGAGGTCTGCATCTTGCTCATATTTTTTGGTACTGGGGATATTACCTATTTTTTTAAGTTTTATTTTTATTTAAATGTATATTTAATTTAACGAATAATGGTACCACACTTTCTTAATTTGTGTCCGGATAACCCGAGAAAAACGTAAATAAAAATAGTGTTTATTTTAGCTCGGTAAAAACGAGTGCTGCCATGTTCATGTCTCTGTGACGTCATTGGTCGTGTTATTGTATACCTGTTTACTCTGAACTCTACAGCAACTTATGTTTAGTTAGTGAAATTGCGTTAAATGCGGGTTTTTTGTGGGGTGAGAATGGGTGTGGCTGGGACTCTGAACAGTTAGGTGTCTATAGTAGCTCCTTTGTGCAGAAATACAATTAAATGTACTCCAAATACAATATTTACTAGTGTTGTGTGGCAATACAAGACAGTCTGTATGGTTTATAAAAAAACGAAACCTGAAATAGCCTGTTTCAGCGACGAAAGTATAGTTTGTGTATGCAATGGTTATTTCAGTGTGTTGTGTACTGTATGACATGATAAACATGAAATAAATAAGTTCTTTTAAGTTAAAAAGTTGTGACCAAATTTCTACTTCTAATCAATTTATTGTGTTTTTGCTGTTCCACTGCGTGGCCACCCCGCCTGTACAAGGGCTTAGCCAATAGCCAAGTGTAAGTCACCTGTGATTGGCTGATAATTCGAGAGGTGGGCGGGATTTTGCAAAATGTGTCAACAGATGGCAGCACTGATGCAGACAGTTCTGTCACTTACAAGAAACTTAATAATTGTGAAGAAAATTTGATTGTTAGTAGATAAATAAGTGTGTTATATCATGTTCCCGACTTGTGCAATCGGATCGCTCGATCACCTGTCTGTAAGAGCCAGTAAGTTTGCTTAAACGCATTCAAACCGTTAGCTCAGTAGGTTAATATTTTGGACGCATATGACCTTCATACGGTTGACTTTAAACTAAAATGTATTATTCTTGAGCGGATTTGACACAACAAAATGGATTTGTAGTAAGTTTTCAGTCCGGAATGTTTATTGAACTGACATAAACACAAACCTACCACTGAAACATCACAGTGTGCGAGAGCTGCCTTGCTGTCTTCACTCCTCACAATTCAGTACGAGTGAAATCTTTGCTTGTAATGGTGCTTGCATTGACAACGAGCAAATTTTACAAGTTAGCTTTTAAGTTACCAGGTTTATTAAATTTGCCAGTTTTTTAAGTCAGTGTAAGATTACAAAACATACTATAATGCCTGGCAGGCAGCAAACGAAATCAACTGTCCAATTTCGTTATACGCATGTTAGCCAACAAGAACGTACTTCAGTGTTTATGGCAACGTTTAAAAATATGGCATTACAAGGCTCAATAACTTGAAAGTTAAGATACACACGGAATTATGACTTTATGTGGTTGCATTTGGTGTTAAAATATTTCGGAAGAACCATGTAAATATTAAATTGTTTTTCTAGGTACCATCCCCATTGCAAAACTATCTGTTTAATGTGGTGAATCAGCATCTCTTATGGGCGTCCCACACTCATGTTTTATTAATTGGTCACTAAACCACCTTATGGATGTTCATGAGTTCTTTGTTTTTTAAATATACTGCAATTTACGCTAGCTTGCAACTGAAAATGTTATAGAGAACATATTTTTCTGTGTTGGAGGAGTTTGCTGGCCGGTTCGTCACTTCCGTGCGGCCACATGAATTCTTGCTACATGTACCTCCTTTACGTCAAGAGGGTTGTTCTCTGCTCCCGTCCCCTACTTCTCCTATTCACTTGCTTTTCACCAGCTCGGATAAGCTGTTCACTTGCTCCAGTGTGTGCTGCAGCTGCTGTGAAGAAGCCTGTGTATGACCGAAGGCGGGGAAAGAAGGGGAGGTTACGGCTTTGTGCACCTCGCAAGAAAAGAAAAGGCAACAAAGGAAGAAAACGCTTTGTTATAGGAAACAAGTAGGTATCAAATGCTGTAGAACTAAGAGCTTTTTAATTTAGTTGAACTTGGGTTCAATTCCCGCTTCTGACCATCTTAATTTTTGTTTTCTATGATTCTGAAAACACCCATGTACTACATGCACCTATGTACCACATGCACCCATGTACCTTACACACATACCCATTTATCGCACACACCCATGTATGTTACACACTCATTCATCACACACCCACGTACCTTACGCACACATTTATCACATACTCTCACGTACCACACACCTATGTACTACATACATTGTGGTATCACACGCACATACACACCCTGGTATCTACATACACACACCTTGGTATCAACTAACACACACCTTGGTATCAACATACACACACCCTGGTATCAACATACACACACCTTGGTATCAACATACACACACCCTGTTATCAACATACACACACCCTGTTATCAACATACACACACCTTGGTATCAACATACACACACCTTGGTATCAACATACACACACCTTGGTATCAACATACACA
>PNEQ01044080.1:7511-25306 GCA_003012365.1 Medauroidea extradentata
CCCCCCCCCCCCCCCCTGGGAAAGGGGAACGAAATCAAACGACAGCCTAACATTGTTCGGACAGAAATATATTGTTAAATACATATTTTCCGTGCATTCGCGGGTAGAATTGTACGCAGGTAGGCACTATTACTTGTTCCCAGCATTCGGCGGTGTAGCAGGAAGCAAATGCAGGGCTGGAGGAGGCCGTTTTGACGATTTGCGAGAATTCACCCTCACCCCCTCGCCCGAGAAATTGGAGGTGTTGCAAACGCCGAGGCCGTAGAAAAAAAGCCTCCTACAGCAGTGTAAGAGGGCAGAAGGTATGTGCGAGTGTCGGAATCGTAAATTCACATTGTGTGTGTTGTTTGTCGATAATTAAAAGACCTGTTAAGTGTGTGCTGGTGAAAACAAGTGAAACGAAAGTTACCGGCCCAGCGCGTTAACACTGGGCACAACAAAAAATTGTTTAAAGACTCATCAAATGTTCCCCTCCACGGAAATATTTAGTTTTTTTAATAAGGGGGCCGAAAGTATGTTTCAGCCCCGACCAAAATATTGCTAGGCTACATGAGCCAAATTTATTGAGTAGCGCATGACATTTCAGTACATAAAATCACCCATACCGACAACAATGTGTCCTTGTGGGCTGGTAATAATGAGGGGGGGCGAAAATGAGGACTGCTGGGTGGCACGGTGAATTGTAGATGGAGAGCGGTGCAGGCCGGGATGGAGATGGTGAGCACAAGTGTTCAGGTGATGATGATAGGCGGTGATGAGGTGACAGGAGGTGGTGAGTCAGTGGCGTCTGGCGGTCTTCAGTTCACTATGGCGACGATGTACCTCAGTAGGTGGTGACGGATGTCCTCGGTGGGGAGGGTGCGGGTGGCAGGAGTGGGCAGGGCCGATGTTAGCCACCGGGTACCCGGCGGCGAAGTTCGGTAGTCCTTGGTCCGGAGCGATGTGCAGATGGTCGACGCTGAAGAGCGGCCGTCGGGGGTGTGCCGTAGGCGGGAGCGTGTCGCCCAATTGCCGGATGTAGGGGTTGGAGTGGGTGGAACAGTTGGCAACGAATTTAGTGGCGGCATTTGACAGGATGTTGTGCACATGGGGTAGGCGAGAACTTTCAAGGAGTGAAGCATGGAGGGTGGCAAGGGGGAGGCCAAGAAGGAGGCGGATACCAAGAAAATAAGTACGGTTGAGGGGGCGGATGTTATACAGCGAGTAGTGAGACCAAGTGGGGCTGGCGTAGGTAAGAAGCAGGAGGACCAAGGAACGATAGACAGTGAGTCGGGTGTCGAGCGGGGTACCAGAGCGGGGACGAAGGATGGGAGCAAGTTGGGAAAGGACTGCACGAGATTTGGTGACGGCAGAGGCGATATGGGGGATGAAGGTGAAACGGGAGTCGAGGGTGATGCCAAGGTACCGGACAGTGGGGGACCAGGGAACAGGGGTTGAGGCGATAGTAGGAGGGTGAGAGTGAGAAGGGTGATAACGAGAAAAAAGAATAGAGGAGGACTTGAAGTGGTTAAGGCCGATGCCGTGTTGTAGGAATTGGGTGTTGAGAGATGTGAGGCCACGACTGATGTGCTCCCCGAGCAGGCGTTCATGGACGAAGGAGGCGAGGAGGCAGGTGTCGGCGTATTGAACGAGGTAGGTGCCGGGGGGGTGGAGTGAGATCGGAGATGTGGAGAGCGAAAAGGAGGGGGCTGAGGATGGCGCCTTGGGGGACGCCAGCTGGAATAGGTTTAGGGGCAGAAGGGGTCCCCTCCACTCGCACCTGGAAGGAGCGGCCGTCCAGGTACGAGCAGAGGAGGCGGATGAGATGGGGAGGAAGAGCAGTGGAAGAGAGGCGAGAGACGAGTTGGGCATGTGGGACGGAATCAAAGGCGCGGGCAAGGTCGAGGAGTACCATGCCCGTGTGTTGCCGCCGGGAAAACCCATGCACCACCAGGTGTTCCACACGGACAATGGCATGGGAGGTGGAGTGGGACGGGCGGAAGCCGAACTGGTGTGGCGGAAGGAGTTTGGAGGCGGCGACTGCGGGTAGAAGACGGGCAAGGATGGCTCTCTCAGTGACCTTAGAGATAATGGGAAGAAGGGAAATAGGGTGGAAGGAGGAGGGGAGAGATGGGGGCTTTCCAGGTTTGGGGATGGGGACGAAAATGGAGGCCTTCCAGCAGGATGGGAAATGACAAAGGAGAAGGATGGCGTTTATAAGGCGGGTGAGGAAGATGACGGCCTTGCGAGGCAAGGCGCGTAGAATCGGAGAAGGAAGATTGTCGGAACCAGGGGCAGAGGAGGGTCGGAAAGAGGCAAGTAAAAGGCGAAATTCGGCAGGGGCGGCGAGGGGAAAGGGTAGGTCGACAGAAAGAAGAGGAAGAGTGACGTGGGCAGGGAGACGAGGAGGGTGGTCCTCGTCGTCCGAAGACAAGGAGGAGAGGGTGGAATGAAGGTACCGTATTTACGCGAATATAACACCCGCCCGTGTTTTTTACACCCGCCCCAATTTTGACTTTCATAAATTAAAAATATAAAATGTTCGTGTATAACAGCCCCAGCAAAAAAGAACTCCGTTCTAGCCATTAACGTGGACCATTGAACATTGAAGAAAATAATAAAGTCATCCAAGTTAATATTTTTCCGAAAACATTTTCAGAAAAAAAGACGTGTCTTAGGGTACAAGTGGTGTGTCTTCGCTAAATACTCTTCAGCAGTTGTGGCCACTGCATAGGAGCGTATTGCAGAGTGGAGTATCTGCTGCGAAGATATTCTTTGGTCAGAACTCTGATGACGTCGATTTGCTGTTTGTATAGATGCTCGTTGGGCAGAAAGCTACGAAACATGTGGCCGTAGTGAAAAAGCGATGAAAGTACGGAATAGTTACACCGCAGCATTTGAATTACAAGACGTGTGTTATGCAGAAGAAAATTGTAAAAGAATTGTTTCAAGAAACAGAAAGTTTACCGTCAGTGCACAATGCAATTGCGTGGCGAGAGGGAGTTGTGATTTTATCAACACAAATGTAATTATGTAGGCAGTATAACTCATTGTTTTCCAATTATTCTGTTCACTTCGGTTCTGTGAGTGCTCACTATCAAATTCCAATGGAGGATCTGAATAAATAAATATTGCCTAAATAAACGACTGAAGGGGAACATGGCGGCCGTCATATTTGTTTATGACGTGAGTACCGGTTATGTTTGGGTTATGAACTGAATTTTGTTATTTAAAAATATATTTTAAAGGGATCGTTCAATGCGTTATTCATAACAGTGTTAATTCTCTAGAGTTATTGTAATAGGCTATAACAACATCTTTTAGATACAAAAATTTTTTATTCAAATTGTCTCGTGTATAACAGCCTCCTCATTTATTGACATTGTTTTTTAGTAAAAAATGGGGGTGTTATACACGCGTAAATACGTTAAGAGGAGAGGGCGGCGGAACGGTCGAGGGCAGCTTCTGCAACGCCAGCAGGTGTGGTGAGTGGGGGAATCTGGGTGGGGACAGATCGGAGACGGCGAAGGTGAGACCCAGAAGTCGCTGAGAGGGCCTGGAGACGCCGAGTCTCCCGGGCAGCGAGCCACCCCGCGACCAGCCGCCGACACCTCCCGCGCAGTATGACGTATAAGCATCGATACCACCGGTTGCGAGATGCCTGCCACAGGATGCGGAAATGGTTCCGCAGAGACAAGGCGTCTCGATTGTAGGCAGGGAATGGGGGAGCAGAGAGTGCGCGGGGATTGGTGAGGGGGATGTGGGCATCAGCGGCAGAGGAAATGGCATGAGTTAGGGCAATGCGTGGGAGTCAATATCGGCAGGAGTATGAAAGGAAACAATGATGTTGGATAAGGTGGAGGAGAATCCACGCCAGTCGGCATGCGAGAAGTCAAAGAAGGGGAGCTGTGGATTGGTAAAGGGGAAGTAGTGAATGGAAAAATGAACAGGGAGGTGATCGGACGAGCCAGAGGTGGAAGTGCGGAGGTCTGACAGGACCAGGAGGTTGGAGGAAAGAGCGAGGTCAAGAATACTGGGAAGACGCCGAAGCTGGGAGGGGAAAAAGGTAGGTGTGGCGGGAGCATGGAGAGAGAGGTGGGAACGCCGGAGGAAGCGATGGAAGGAAGTCCCCCTCCGATTGGAGACGGGACAGCCCCATGCGGGATGGGTAGCATTAAAGTCCCCGGCCGCCACGACGTGTACATCGAGGCGACCGATGGCTTCAAGGTCGGCGACAGGGAAGGGGAATTGAGGGGGCAAGTAGACAGAGATAAGGGTGAGGGCGTACGGAGCACCATGAACCCACACGGCGACCGCCTCAGTCGCAGCGGAGGGAGGCAGGAAACGGCGGTGGTGGGAAATAGGGGAACGGATCAGGAGTGCCACGCCACCACCCCGGCCGTCACGGTCGGTGCGATGGATGACATACCCAGGGATGGAGAGGGGAGTGGTAGGATGAATCCAGGTTTCGGTAAGGAACACTACATCGGGAGAGTGAGAAAGGAGAAGAGAGTGGAGTTCGTGCAGTTTGGGGAGAAGGCAAAGGTATTCCAAGTGAAAGCCTTAAGGGGAAGGGGAAGGGTCATCAAGGACAGACAGGAGGGCCTGGAAAAGGACATCTAGTTTTTCGGCAGGAGAACGGGCGCGGGAAAATGCAAGAAGAGTGCGGCGGATGATGGGGAGGTAAGAGCGAAAAAAGGCGAGGAAGTCCTGAAACATGGTGGAGATAGAAGGTAGATCATCGGGTGGAGAAGGGTGGTGAGAGGGTGGAGGAGGCAAGATAGATGAGGAGGCGTTGGAGCGAGATGCGAGGGGGGTGGAGGTGAGAGACAGCGGTTGGGTCCATGCGTTAGTGCGAGGTGCGGGGAAAGTGGAGTGAGAGGTGACATCCGGGACAGGTTGGCGAACAGGGGGAGCACCAGGAGTAGAGCGGGTAGGCGCAGACAGTGGGTGACGACGGAGGTAAGCCTGGATAGGACAGGTGAGTGAAGTGGCAATATGAGCACCGCCGCAGTTGACACACTTACGCTCCGACGGCTTCGCCTTGCAGGTGCAGCTCCAGTGCTCCTTTCCACACTTGAAGCATGCCAGGTCCCGGTGGCATCGAGTTGAAGAGTGGCCCAGCCCCTGACACCTGTAGCACTGGGGCACCCTCCCAGAGCCTCGGTACCTCTCGACGGATACCCCCCAGCAGCCTAAGGTCTTGAGTCGGTAAAAAGGTGCTGCACCCCGAGTCGAGTAGTGGAGACCATAAACGGTTGAGATGTGGCGGTAGGAGACACCCGCATTTTAGTTACAGTGCCAACCGGAAAGTCAATATCTAGGAGTTGTGTACGGAGTTCTTCAGGTGTAACGGTTAGAGGAAGGCGGCGGATAACGATACGGTCAACTTTTTCGTCAGGGCGTAAGGAAGTGAAGGGTCGATAGCCGAGGGAAGTCAGTTTCTGAAACAGGAATTCGCGGTCTTGGGAGTTATCTGTGTAAAAGGATGTACAGTCTCTAACAGAGGATATACGGAGTTTGCCTGTGAGGTCCTTTTCGAGGCGGGCAGCAGAAAGGAATGGTTTGGAAGCAGGTGATAATAGACAGGAGATGGGGGGCATTCGGGTGGGTTTGACTGGAGCTGGAGGAGGTGGCCGACGCAGGTGCGAAGTAGAAGGAGAGGGTTGTGAAGTGTTAGAGTCAAAGGTAGATGGGCGTGCGGGAATGGAGTGGTTGGCACGGTCAGGGGGTGCAGCACGACTGTCGGAAACAGAGTCCATGAACGCGGAAGAGTTGTCTGTCAATGGGTCGAACCTATTAGTGAGGGCCACATTGTTGTCGGTAGAGTGTGACCGGCGGGCCTACGGGCCGACTTCTTCGGGATGACAAAGCCATCCAGTTCATCAGCCGGGGAGGGGAGGTCGGTCTGAGACGTCTGCATGGCCTGGTCATCGGCATCAGGATATGCTTCGATGTCTTCAATGATGACCTCTTGGTCGGGAACCGCAGTGCTGGCAGCGATGTTGGAAGGCGCAGAAGAGGGGGCCGACGTCGCGACAGATGCAGATGAGTGGGCCACAGAGGAGGGCAGCAACGGCGGATGTGGACAGAACATGTGAGTCGGCAATGGCTGAAACGCAGGGGGATATTCAGAATCCTGAGAATAATGATAGGAGAGCGGCTGTGAGGGCTGAGAAGGCAGGTAGTAGAACTGTTGAGATGTAGGCAAAGGTGCAGAAAGTGGGCGTGGCAGCTGAAATGGAGGGGGATATTGACTATCAAGAACTTGAGAACCAGCAAGTGAAAACAACGGAGTCGGACGGAAATGAGGTGATGCAAACTGGTGACCACCTGCTGTAGTAGAGGTGAGGCTGTAACAGAAGATCGGAGCCAGTGTCTGATGGGGAGGATGGAAGGCACCCTGCTGTTGAGAAGTAGAGGCGAAGTGGTGTGATGATGGCAGAACAGCCTGCGTCTGCGTCAAGGTAGGAGAAGTCGAGGCGGTGGTAACAACGGTAGCAACCTGAGCAGCAGGAGCGGCAGCAGAGCCGGTCGAAAAATGGGCCGAAACGACTGACGAGGCGGTAGAATGGGGGGTAGGCTGAGATGCAGAGCGATAGGAGTGGGATGGATGTAACATCTCGTGTCGTAACATACTGACAGATGGGTTGTCTGGGAGGCCTCGAAGAGTGTGCTCCAATCGGAGGCGGCGATCTTGGACCTGCTGGTGAGCGGCCTGAACATCAGAAAGGTCAGGCATGTCAGGCAGTACATCTGTAGATTTCATGTCAGTCTGTTGCGAATTAGTCGGATATCTGTCTCTGATGTCGGAAGTTTCTGTCGAGTCGGAAGCTGAACCAACGCGGCTGTTAGTCCGGGATGTCCGCGACGGCGTCGAGCGGCGCTTACGAGACTGGGAGCGGCTTTTTCGTCCGGCCTGGGAGGCAATGCGAGGGTCCCGAGGGGTCTCGAAACCAGAGAGGGTCACCAAGTAGGTGGAGAAACCTGGGCCACTCCCTGGATCATCCTGGCGTGGAGCGGTGGTCGAGGCATCACCAGTCGGTAGCACCAGTGGAAACTTGTTGCTGTAAGTCTTGAGTGGGGTGTTTGTGGGGGGAGCTACCTCGTCCGAAGGCCTCAATCCCGACTCCCCTCCGCTCAGGTCAGGTTTCGTCGGGTCAGGGTCCATCTCAGACCCCACCCTCCACCCTCCCTATAAGCTGGGAGCAGGCGAGCATGCACAAAAATATTCTTAAAAATAAGAATCTGCAATAGTACAGAAAATAGTAATGATTAGAACACACACAGTCTGCGACACAAGCTGCAAGAGAAAATCAAGAATAAAAATTCTGCACAGCAAACTTTAGTTTCGTTTCTTTCGCCTTAGAAATACCCCAAATCAACCACAGATGGCGTTGGAAAGGAAACTAGAGCGTGATTGAAACAGTCAAAATATGTTGTATATAGGCTTTTGTGTAAAGTGTAACATTAATGGTAAAAAAATTGTGTATGCAGGAAGGTGTAAAGTGTTGTCTGTAGATACTATGCCGAGAAAGATGGAGTGTTTCGCTTTATTCTATTACGTAATTATCTTTAGATCGATTAAAACATGTATATTTCGCATGGGAAGCATGTAAACGAAGCAATACCTTCGCTCGCGAGTGGACTACGCGATAGCTGCGACACTCCCGCGCCATCTATCCGCCGACGTTCGTACTATACAAAAGGGATTGCTATGCGTGTTGTGGGGTTGTAAGGAGCGAATATGCGAAGTGAATAGTGTAAGTTGAGTACTAAGATGTGCGGAAAAGAATAGCAATGCACCAACATTTTCATTTTTAGTAGAAAATGCAGCTTATTGTGATTGCTGGTGAAGCTGGGTTGCCCCACACGGCGAACGGTGGAACTTTGAGAGTGAGGCATTCTATTATTTCTGAAGATAGTTTTGAAACGAAAGAACCACTGCAGTATAGGTGGTGAAATTGGTATAACATGGCGGGTTAAAGTATTCCCACACATACTAGATGAACGAGTGGTGGAATAGTGTGTAGCCGAAAAGGCAACTGATGCTTCCCAGCTATGTGTTGTGCAGTAGGCTACAAAACAGAGTTGGGATGGTCAGTCTTCGGGACGATAAGTTGCTGGGCAACGAGCCTCGGCATACTTACCTGGCGTAGGGGCTACCCTGATCAAGCAGGGGGTTCCGCCTATTTTTGCTTGGTCAGGGTGCTACGGCGACTGATATGTAAGGTACAGAGCTGACTCCTCTCAAAGGAATAGGCTAGCTAAGGGACTAGTTAGCGGGCAACAAACGGGGTAGGGAACTTCTGTGCTGCTATCGCAGTAGCGCAGAAGGAACGCAGGGCGCTTCACGCCAGTGAAAACGTACTGTTTCCTTATAATTCCCTCGCCGCGCGGTGATTGCAAAACTGCCTGCCGAGGCAGTCCGCGTCTCTTGTCCGTGAGGTGCTGCCCGTAGCGGCCGCCTCGCGGACTCGGTGCTCCGGCCGGCCGCGTGCTGCCAAAGCTTATCTCCCACTGCCATTCTGTCGCGACCGCAGGGAAACAATGAATGTACGGGAAAGACTTTCCAGCATTCACATCAACCTGTGAACTTCACACACGAGTTCACACCCTCCGCGTACACACTAGCGGGTTCCCAATCACCGTCATCACCTCATCAAGTCACCAGTGTTTAAAATAACCCGTGTAAACTGGACACCACCTGCCATATACCGGGCCCTGTGCGCGAGTGCCACGAAATCACAGAGATTGAGGTAAATTTTCCACATGACCGTGCAGATACTGCCACAACTCTGTCAACAGGCCATTCCCGAACACCTACGAACGCTGTGCCACTAGCAAATAGCGCCAAAAGTATGGAAAAACGGGAAAAAACTAACTTTTCGTCTTTTCCCCCCTCCTCTCCCCCTCGCCCGAGAAATTGGAGGTGTTGCAAACTGTAAGTGTATCGAAAATTCCGTCTCACAACAAAACCATAAGACGCTAATGCGGAACTGACCACTTCAACTGATTCTATGTATCTTTCTACTAAATATACTGATGAACTAAACACCATACACCAAAATACGGCAGTGCAAGAGGCCGTCAAAGTTGTGCGCATTCCCGAAGTCATAGAGGCCGGGAAATGTTACATTACCCACGGTGACACTATCATCGAATGTACACTACAGACCTCAGTCTCTGAGATGGAATCCAACTCATCCAAAGCCACCCCAGACAATAGCCGGCCAAATTCACCGCCAAACAAACATATTGCCAAAACCACAGTAACACCCTCGAAAATTCGGCTTCCGGGCACAAAGTCCCAAAAATCGAAATCGCACACATTCACCACCAATCAACGATATGACCCAACAAGACAACCTGCCTCCCGCAACAACAAACTAGTTTCAGCCCTCAAGAGCCCCAAAAAGGCTGCGCTCACAAAGAAATGTGTGCAATCGGTGCGGCCAGCAGTGGACCGCGACCAGAGCGCCACGATCAACGCGCCGCCCGCGGGCGACTGCGCAACCACTTTGCTTGACCCGGTCCGCCTGTCTTCGCGGCCTGGAACTCTGAATACAGACTTCAATTTCGATATTTCACCAAACGAAACGGAAATCTCTGAAGGTAGGGCAGGCCCCAGCCAAAACACATTTAACAAGTCCCAACATGTGTCACATACCCCCAATATCGCTGTCAAGAACCGTTTCGATGTCCTTTCAGATGACGAGTCACACACCAACAATGACACCAAGCAAGGTGACGAGAAATGGGACGTCCAGAGGAAAAGAAAGCGCTCAAAACCCAGCACAGACGAGGCCCTAGAGGCCACAAAAGACAAACAAAAACGCGCGGAACAACAGAAGAAAACCCGCGACACCCAAAACGACTCCAACAGGCAGGCAGCTCCAAACAACACCGGGGGACAATGCAACATGCGCATACCACCCATATACTGCAGAACAAAGCTCTCAGCTATGGAACTGTGCACACTACAGCACGACCACGGTGATTTTGCAGTAAAGGTAAACGGGAACGAAATCACCTTTCACCCGAACACCAAGGAAACCCATAGCTCGCTCCTTGCCCACCTCATAGACAATAAAACAAAGCCTTTCACCCGCCCATTTCCAGGTGAGAAAAACGGTAATGTTGTCATAAACAACCTGCCCGAAGACTTACCTGTCGAAGAGGTCCACGACGAGCTCACCAGGCTCGGCTACATAGTGCGCCGGGTCAGGCAATTTCAACGCAAGGGCGAAAAACCGGTCAAATTCCGAAAGTTCCATGTGACACTGGAGGGAAATGACAAGACGGCACAGCTACTAAAAACTACGCGTTTCTTGATGTACATTGTCACGGTCGAGAAATACAAACCCAGAGGGCCCCAACAATGCCATAACTGCCAGGCCTACGGCCATAACGCCAATGCCTGCCACCGTTCGCCTAGATGTTTTAAATGCGCCGGAGACCAAGGTTCAGATTTATGTTCCCCTACAGAAAATGCCAAACCCAAGTGCCCCAACTGTGGAGAGGAACACCTGGGTGGACACCCTGAGTGTAGAAAACGCATCGAATTCGAACAAAGGCCACAGATGCAAAGAGAAAAAAAGACACACAGTGCCAAACTGAAAAACCAGACGCAGCAACAGCAATCTCTGGAAACTGCCAAATTTCCCTTGCTGCAACACAAAACAAGTGGACAAATGCCAACCACCACACTCAGGAGTACCACCACATTTGCACAGGCTCTGAAGAGTGATAACCACACAGAGCCCAAAACACACACCCTCAATTACTCTGAGGCCACAGAACGTCAGAACCGGGCCCTAGCCAAAGGCGCACCACAAATACAACAGCCAGATTCAGCTGCAACCACTGAATCACTACCCTCACTACATGAGATGAAGGAACTGTTCTCTCTGCTAAAAGCCTATTTACCAGTGATACGTAATGTTATGGCCCGCCTAAAAACCGCTCAAACATCTGGCGAGAAACTGGAGAGAATCTTCACAGCCCTCTGCGAGTTCATATGATGGCAAACCCCCTTCAGGTCGTCACATGGAACTGCAGGTCCCTTCGACACAAACAGGATGAAGTTCTTCACCTCATCACCATAACAGAAGCGGACATCATACTTCTCACCGAGACGTGGCTTAGGAGCGATATTCACTTCTCTGTGCCTGGATTCCGTGTTCATCGCAGAGACAGACTGGATCGCGACGGAGGTGGAGAAGCGATACTTGTGCGAGACCATCTATCTCACCATGCTAGAGGATTGCCCCCCCCCCTGGACGCAACCGAGGCTGTCGCCATCACACTGGCGGATGAGTCAATCCCAACCACAGTCGTCTGCACATACATCCCGCCGAACCGCAGGCTCCCCACACAGGACTTTGTAGCCATTAGAACTCTGGACCGCAGAATACTGGTGGGTGGCGACTTCAACGCTGCACACAGGGACTGGGCGTGCACCACTCCGAACAGGCGCGGACCTCTTTTCCGACACTTCGCTCCTGCAACGCTGTTATTCACCATCCTACCACACCTACATACTTACCAGATGCACGCAACCGCCACCCCCAGGTTCTAGACATCCTGGCCCCTCCAGCCCTGAATGTGCGGGATGTACGCGTAATTCAACACGGCACTTCAGACCACCTGCCTGTCTCCTGCGCCCTACACTGCAGACCCGTGGCCGTAGACAAAAAGCCAAGGTATGACTTTGCTCATGCCAACTGGCCACTCTTCCGTTAGATATTGGACGAAGGGACTGACCTAGCGACACATCTGAGCACACCAGAAAGCATCGACACAAGTACCGCCCTCCTAACGGACCTGCTTTTGACGCCAGCAGACAAAGCATCCCAATAAAAAGGGACAAACACCAAGCGAAACCACTCCCTCCGTGGCTGATGGCCCTATTCACCCTGAGCAACAGAATTCGTAGGCGCTGGCAGAACACCCGCCTCCCGCACCTCAAAGATGGCTACCGCCAACTCCGCCGCCTCTGTAGACAGTCGTACAACACATGGTGCACCCAGTGGCAAACAGCCAAACTCAGGACCATCACCCACAACAGGGACAAAGTGTGGACCTGCGTGAGGCAACTCCGCAACAAGCCTTCAGAAATTCCCCCCTACAAAGAGGCAGATCATTTGCACAGACTGCAGAGGAGAAGGCAGACACACTAGCGGAACAACTCGCCCTGAATTTCACCCCCAGAACTGTGCCGGACCTATCTGACACGTCGTACAGTGACTCCGATGACCCAAACCCCCACAATTACAGTGCCACGAAGATTGCTTTACCACCATCCCCAGCACAACCAGACACAACATTAGTGACCCCAAAAGAACTGACCAAGGCCTTGGCCAAGTTAAAATGCAAGACAGCTCCAGGATCCGACACAGTTCCCAACGTCATTCTGGCACAAATGTCACGCAAGGCAGTTGTATTTCTGACCAAGATTATTAATGCCATATTTCTGCTGGGGCACTTCCCCACCTCATGGAAGTCCACGATAATAGTCCCACTACCGAAGGCTGGCAAGCCCCCACATCTTCCAACCTCATACATGCTAATATCGCTCCTGAGCTGCGTCTCGAAAATCGTCGAAAACCTGCTTTTCAAAAGGATTCTGCGGATCGTCCTCCAGCGCGATTCTCTCCCGGGGTATCAGTTCGGGTTCCGACCCAAGCACTCAACCACACATGCCATCGCTCGAGCCACTAAAGTGATAGAATCCGGTCTCGCAAGAGGCAAAATAGGAGGTCTCATCATCCTCGACCTAGAGAAAGCGTTCGACTCAGTGCGACACGACCTGCTGATGACCGAACTACTCGCCCTCGGTCTACCTATCACTATACTAAAAGTGCCGCGTTCCTTCCTGACATGCAGAACCTACAGGATCAGGGTGGAAGACAGCCTATCAGCTCCACAACCGGTGAATGCAGGAGTTCCACAAGGGTCAGTACTAAACCCGCTCCTCTTCACACTATTTATAAGGAATATTCCAACACCACCCACCGCAAAACTCTCTCTATATGCGGACGACACCGCAATAGTCACAACTGCTGATACAGATGAAGAGCTAGAACAGCGACTCCGAACCACCTTCAATGTGATCCAACGCTTCTTTTCAAGGAAGGGGATTGGCATTAACACTGAAAAAACGACTGCAGTCCGATTCAGTAGGCGCCGTGAGGACCCTCACCCACCTAGCTTGAACATAGGGGGTAAAACCATTGAATGGCTTCCATCTGCCATGTACCTTGGAGTAATACTAGATACAAAGCTGAACTACGCCGAAAACATTGAACATGTGTGTGGCCGTGCAAGAACAATTATGTTTGCTCTAGCCAGAATCCTCTGCCCATCATCACCTCTAGACACAGACACCCGGCTTATGGTACTAAGAGTATACGTCCTCACGGTAGCCCTGTATGCCTCCCCTGTGTGGTGTCACACAAAAGAATCGCACTTAAGGCCACTATTTGCCCTATTTCACCGTGCACTTCGACTAGTGCTTGGGCGGGCGCGAACCACGCCGCGACATATACTACTGGCTGAGGCAAGATCCGCGGACCTGGCGACCATCATCAAAAATCAAGTGCGTGTGTTCAAGAAATCGCTGCCATCGCATGGGAACCCGCTAGTGCGTGCCCTCGCTGTGCCGATACCATCCGCCCGCCGGCCACTATTCGACACGGACCGACTCCATGACCGCCCGCGTCGACACCGACAATAACAACGGAGCACCCACCCTCACGATCACTGAGATCGTCAGAATCCACGGCACCCTGCAGTTCCTGCAGCAGCGGAGAGATGACAGCAGCCTGGCCGCAACAGCACATCCTGCAACGACGGCCAGACATCACCACACACCCAGCACATCCTACTGAGCATCACTATCAATAGAGAACTACGCCACGCCTAGAACAACAGCAGCGCAGATCAACAACCAACAAAGCTCCTGCCCCCGGAGCAAGACCCAGTGGATAAACACCAGATGGTGGTCCACCAACACCCTCCTGCAGCTTCACTGCTTCCCAACCCAAAACCACACTGGTAAGTCATTCACCCCAAATGCTACAACCACTTGCATTCCCCCCCCTTAATTATGTGGGTTTTTCTCGGAACTCTTCCGTTTCCCACCTTTAGCCCTAATAATGCACGAATCCCCCCGGAGCAATCCTAGTAGCAATTGAAAGGATCTCTGCCATCATAAAACGTAATGTTCGGGACTAGGAGTCTCCCGAAAGCAAATACCGGAATATAATAAAGAACTCCGGGCTAGTGACGCCTTCTGCGGGAATAGTCCTTACCTATCCATTATCAAGTAAACAGTCCTATACACTAATCTGCACAACCAAAAAAAGAACACCGCCTATTGTTTGTTCAGGGTGCTTTTGCGACTGACATGTAAGGTGCTGAGTTGATTCCAGACAGCTGGACTAGTATAGCTAAGGGTCTAGGTTACTGGGTGCCTTGAGGGGTAGGGAACTTCTGTGTTGCTAAACTAGTAATACAGAAGAAACACAGGGCTCTTCCAGCCAAAGTAGGTTCGTTTTCCCTTCCCTCGGCGCTCGTAACTGCTGCCTGCCGAGGTGGCTCGCGTCGCGTCTCGTGGTCCGGGAGGTGCTGCCCCTAGCGGCCGCCTCGCAGACTCGGTGCTCCGGCCGGCCGCGCGCCTCCCCTGTGGCTTAAATTCCGCTGACGAATCACTCCGTCCCACAGCACATATACTGGAGGCCGGCGAGGATACACTTATTGATGCGCGGACTTCCGCGCACAATGTTCGGACTTTTACAAGTGTCACCAACATGAATACTAAGTGATCGAGTGATATGGACACAAGTGTGCCAATTGAAAACACTCCCACATCACACGCGAAAACTGCACTGCGTAAGGGCTAGGAGAAGACACCAACTGTCTCTCCCCGACGCCTCTCTGCCGCCAAAACTGGTAAAACCTATACAGCCAAAAAATCAAAGGCTAGCAAAACTTTGAAGGCTCTTTTCAACAAGCCCACTGACGAGTTAGCGCCCCTCACACAGAAAGGATGCCAACCCACTGCTGCCAAACTGCACTCTGGAAAACAGGAAATGCACTACACTGATAATACTGCCACGTGCAGCACAGGACTAAGTCAGTCAAAAACACAGAAACACCCACAATACCAATTGAAAATCGATTTGACACAATTTCAGACATTGCAGAGGAATGGGACGAGTCTGATATCTCCATTGCAGGCAGTAGTTCTGAATCAGAAACCGAGTATTCTGTTGTCCAGAAAAAGCGCAAACGTACCAGCGAAACACAAGATACGCCTTCCAACAAATCAGGGAAAATTGAGAAAATAATCCCCACCAAGACTGACAATAAGCATTCAGAAACTAACCACAAGATGGCGCCTCCGAAAAATGAGGAACCCACATCACAGCCCGCCGGGAAAAGCCAAAAAGTGCCCCCCATCTACTGCAGAAAAACTAACAGCTCCACAGAGCTGAAACAAATCATACAAATTCACGGTGACTTCTTTGTTAAAGTAAATGGGCGTGAAATCACCTTTTACCCATCAACAAAAGCCGTTCACTCCACGCTCCTACAGTACCTCATCAATGAAAATGCAGAGCCTTTCACCAGACCATTCCCTGGAGAGTCAAACGGGAATGTGATGATACACAACCTCCCAGAAAACTACCCAGTGGAAGAGCTCAAAGAGGATCTCACCGCCCTCGGATTCAAAATCCGCCGGGTTAGATAGCTAGAGAGGCACGGGGGAAAAACCGCTCAAATACAGGAAATTCCAAGTCACACTTGATGGGAACACCCAAACTTCAGCCCTGCTGAAGCTTACCCGAATCGGCCACTATATTGTGACAATTGACAAATACAAGCCAAAAGGGCCCCAGCAATGTCACAACTGTCAGGGCTACGGCCATAATGCAGGATCATGTCACCGCAGCCCACTCTGCTTCAAGTGTGCAAAGTCCCACCGTTCCATGGAATGCCAGCTTGACAAAAAAAAATGAGCCAAAATGCCCAAACTGCAGGGGTAAACACATTGGTGGCCACCCAGAATGCCCAAAACGATTAGAACTCAAGGCAAGACTAGCAGCTACAAAGCGGCAACAGAGGACCGGTAGCAAAAACCCACCTCTCCCCCCAAATTCAAGAGAATTCCCTGCACTTACAGGGCACAAGAAGACAGCCCAACAACCCACCCAACCAACAGCGAGCACCAAACAACCAGTAAACAATCCCAGAAGATGGGAAAAACCACAAAATCCCACCACATCACAACGCCACTCCACAGAAAACACTAAGCAGGGACCAACAAAGGCTCCGACTTCTGCCATGTCTTCCGCGTCTCGAGATGGCGAGCCGCAGAAACAACCCACTGGTCTCGCAAGTGATCTGTCAGCTCTGTCAGAGCTGAAAGAAATGTTTGCACTAGTACGAGTATACCTGCCACTAATACGCAAAATCATGGCGGACGTCAGGGCAGCTACCACACGCGAGGGCAAGATTGAAGCACTTATCCTCAACCTCTGCGAAGCTCTCAATGGGTAGTTCCCTTAGGGAAGTGACGTGGAACTGTCGGTCTCTCCGACACAAGCACGACGAGGTAATCCACATTTTAACCTCGTCCAATGCTGACATATTACTACTAACCGAGACATGGCTCAGGGACGAGATACCTTTCACTCTGCCGGGATTCAAGACCTACCGGCAAGACCGACAGGGCCGTGAGGGCGGGGAGGTTGCCATCCTAGTAAGGGAAAAATACAACACCACGCCCGCTACATCCCTCCACTGGTACTTACAGAAGCCGCGGCAATTACCCTGGCCGAGGAAACTAATCCAATCACCATTGTATGCGCGTACATCCCGCCCGACAGAAGGTTGCTGCTACAGGACCTAGAAGCTCTTCGGACTCTCGACAACAAAGTCCTAGTGGGTGGCGACTTCAATGCTGCCCACCACAGCTGGAATTGCCCCACCACCAACCGGCATGGCCCGCCATTTCTGAGATTCTGCACGACTCACCAACTAGTAATTAACAACCCGGGCACTCCAACTTACTACCCAGATGCAGCAAACCGCCACCCACTAACACTAGACATGTTCCTGACCGGCCCTACACTGGCGGTGCGGGATGTACGTGCCTTCACCCACGGCACCTCTGACCACCTTCCGTGTCATGCCTGCTTCTTTGTGAACCAGTCCGAAACTGGCAAAAGTACAAGGCAGATATTAACTTACATCTAGACATGAACAGCAAACTGGACTCTCCACTGGATGTAGAAAATGCACTCACAAAATTTTCCCAAACACTGAGAAATGCAGGCTCAGCCAACATCCCCCTTAAAAGGGATAAAACAGCAAACATCGCACTGCCAAGAAACCTAGCGCTTCTCTTCAACTTGCGCAACAAAATACGCCGGAAATGGCAAACATCACGCCTTCCACTCCACCACCAAATGTTTCGCATACTCCGCCGGATTTGCAGGCGCCAATTCAAAGAATGGCAGACACAGAATGAACTAGCCAAACTTCAGACACTCACACATGACAGAGATAAAGTCTGGTCATGTGTCAAGCAGCTACAGGATAAACCAACCATAATTCCCCTTCTGCAATCCGGTGGAGGATATGCCCACACAGCTGAAGAAAAGGCAGAGGCCATTGCGATGCACCTGTCCACAACCTTCTCGCCACAACACGTACCTGGGCTCTCAGAATCTTCAGACTCAGACAGCGACACAGGCTACCCACAACACCAAGCCGCCAAGATCACAATCCCTCCACCACCCGAAGTA